>PVJI01016909.1:0-37202 GCA_004026765.1 Micronycteris hirsuta
TTTTTTTTTTTTTTTTTTTTTTTTTTTTGAGAGAGAGGAAGGGAGGGAGAAAGAGGGAGAGAAACAGCAATGTATGGTTGCCTCTCACATGGCCCTCACTGGGGACCTGGCTGCAACCCAAGCATGTGCCCTGACTGGGAATCAAACCGGGACCCCTTGGTTCCCAGCCCGCGCTCAATCCACTGAGCTACACCAACCAGGTCATTCATTTCTTTTTTAGTTAATAAGTATTTACTACATATTTTGTTGGTGCAAAGTACTATATACCACACTAAGGAAACAACATATTTCAAGCAGAAATCTTGTCCTCAGGGTGCTAAAGAAATTTAGTAAAATAATCATGTGTAATTCAAAACCCAGAGTCTAAGAGAATAAAAAAGCATGCAGTAGCAGACAACTGCTTTGAGAGGTATATTGAAACTGCACTAAGTTACAAAGAGGAAAACACTGTTTTCCCAAGGAAGGCTTTTTAGAGGAGCCAGCTTCAAGAGCTGGTTCTGCAACATGCACTGTATGCTTTAATTAATGAGAAAAAGAAAAGAATCGTGCTGGAATGTGCTTGCATGCACATAAAACAATCTCTGGAGGAACACACAAGAAACTAATAATAACAAATGCCAATGTGGAGAAAAACAAAACTGGGGAGCAAGGGATGGGAGAGGGCGATTTCACTATATCCATTGTACACTTTTTGGTTTTCGAACCCTATAAATGTATTAATTACTTACTACTTTATGTATTTAACAATGTATCGATAAAAAGAATATTCACTAAGCCTGTTTTCAGATCATACTATCTATCCCAACTGGATTCAACACAGAGTTATGAAGAGAGTATGAAAACCCGTGTTCTCACAACAGTCTCACTCAGTGACACAAACTGCAAGTTTATAGATGAACGGTGCTTTGAAATATAAATGTCAACACCGTATCTGTGGGATGGTGATAAGCCTGACCTCAGCGATCAAACTATATAACTTGGTTAATTAGTTACTTTCTAAGATAGAATAAAAACTCAGAACACTTTAGTGCTGAGAAGTCTCTTCTTCTCACTGAACATAAACTGAAGGCCTAGTATGAGCTAGGTGCGGGAGATGTGACGGTGGGTGAGATAACAGCCTTTTGATGTGGGCCCTTCAGAGCCTCAGCAGAGGGCCGGACACAGAGCGAGGAGGTAGTGGGGAACCGCTTGTCCTGGTGACCCTGCTCTCGTTGACAGCAGCTTAAGCCATCGTATATCTTTACTGTTGACATGGCCCACAAAAGCCAAGATGCTATTTATTTTTAAAAATTTTTCTTCATCTTTCTCACATTATAAATGTTAAACCCACTATAAATATGTGACTCAAGAGAATTATAAATGATTTCTCTTTTAAAAATAAAAAATAACATATCTCCATTTGAAAGCATTCCTTCATTGAGTTTTCTTTAGAGTAAATATAAAAAACCTTGCTTAACTTTATAAAAATTTTGGTTTATTTTCTGTGATATGTCTATGGCTTTTACACTTCATATGATTTGGATACAGAATACATTATTAGTTTTTTATATTTTAAAGGTGAGGAAAAGGATACATGTATGATAGGTTATTCAATCTGTTAATATAGTTTTTCCTATAGTACGATTATTGGTGGTTTATCATTAAATGAATTATATTCCATCTTAAACATATAATTAACTCTTGAACTTTTCTTTCTCTATACCAATAAATTAAAATTTGTCTAATCCTTTGGTTTACGATAATGTCAGCTCATTAAAATGTTAGTTAAAACTCATTAAAATGCATACTGGGAGGTAACAGCTTCATTACTGTAATATGATATAAAGAAAAAGAGAATGCTTTATTATCATTTAAATTGTTTTAAAACTGAATATATTTGCATAATAAAAGGGTCACACATATTTTCAATAATCTTCCAAATTAAGCAGATCAATAATTAATGACATATTTTCCAAAAATAATTGTGTTACTGCAAAATCCTGGTTGTTTTTATTTTTTACAATTTAAAAAGTGGCCTTGGAAGATCATTTGAAATAATACTAAAGTATACTAATATAGTCTTCATTTCTCTTTTAATATATATATATAATACATAGTTTATATAGTATTTCTATATAGGAGTAGATGGCTTAATCAAATTAAGTTAATTATCTTCACTGGGTATTATATTGTACTTTGTATGAATATATCACTAGCTTGAAGAATCAGGTGGAAATTATATAGGAAATTAGCTATATCACCACTTCAGATGTAATTATTTCATGTTTCGTTCCTATAGTAGCTTAGCCATAGTAGGTGTTTGGTCATATTGTTGAGAGTTAAGATGTGGAAAATTCTCACAGTGATTTTTTGGTATTATCTCCCAAGTCCTACATGAAATAATTACTATTAAAGCACTGCCTAAAAGATATCTAATTTAAATGTCTATTTCCTATCTTATATTCCTATCCTAATTTTCCTCCCACCAGCCATTACTCTTGCAAGTACTTTGTCAGAAACTTCCTTATCATAAAACATAGTCAATACCACTTAAAACGGAGTGCCACAGACACACATTCTTCATAAGCAATTTTTGCCAGTCCTGCCTCCAGGCTGATAACTCAGAAATGAGTGTCTACAGATTGAGTTCTCTGAAACTCCAGACCTGAATCTACCTGCCTGCATTACATCAGCATTGAATGTTTGAGAGTATCTTAAACTTACCGTGGCCAAAAGTAAATTCTTAGCTTTTTTCAGACTACTCTTCATCCCCCCAATCTTCCATGTCTTTGTATGTGGAGCCACTGTATACAAATTGCTCAAGAAGTTACTATTTTTGGACACACACATACACTCACAAACACACACATGTCATCCACAGTAATGTCCAATGACTATAAACTTACCTAGAATCTATTTGTCTATTTTCCTTTATCTTCTTTACTCCTGTCACTTGGTCTGAGTTACTATCATCTGTCATGAATATTGCATCTGACTCTTACCATTCTTACTTTAAAAAAGTGTATTCATATGAGAGAGAGAGAGAGAGAGAGAGAGAGAGAATTTGCTATTTCACGTATTTATACATTCATTGATTGTTTCTTGTATGTGCCCTGACTGGGAATCGAACTCACATCCTTGGTATAATGGGATGATGCTCTAACCAATGGATATGCTTAACAATCTTACTTTTATTCATGCCTTTCTTATAGCCAATACTCCACAGAGCAAACAGAGCAACATTTTTAAAATTATAAAATAAATCTTGTCATCCTTCTGCTTAAAATTCTCAGGACTCATCACATTTACAAAAAACTCCAAAGCCTTACTCTGGCCAACAAGGCATCTTGAGATGTGGGCTCTCATCATGTAGTACCCACTCCTCTTGATCTTTTCTCCCCAAGCCACACAGACTCTTCCCGTCATCTAGCAAGGCAAATGACTTCCTTAGGTATTATTTCTATATTATACACCGTGGAATGCTCTTCCCCTAAAACGACCTTTAACATATCCATTATTCTTAGTTCCCTGCTATGACTGCCGACTCCAAAGAAGCAGGAAGGCCACACATGTCACAGCTCTCTGATATTTCCCCCCCTGCATATTACATGTCACTATGTGAAATTATTCTTGGTTGCCTGTTTGTTCATTATCTATCTGCCTTCCATAGAATGGAAGGTAACTCTTCTATGAAAGCAAGAAACAAGCTCATTTGGTTTATTGTTGTCTCTTCAGGGTCTAGAATGATATTCTTGATATATAATAAGTATACAGTGAATAGTTAATGAATTTCAATTCTTGTCATCAACTAAACAGGATATAGTTGATTATTACCTATGAATTGTTAGTAGAATGTTCCCTAAAATGGTTTAATGATTTTACCTAATAAATATATAAGAAGTTGTCCACCTTGGTTTTAGTAAGGAACACAGTATGCTCTAAGAAGCATTACTGCACAATGATCTTCCATGAAATGGCAATGCTTTCTTATTTTCACAGTTAAAAATTAACTAAAATTTCACATTATTTAAATGGTCAGAAAAAGTCATAAATTTACATCATTGACCTTTTCAAGATCATGTTCTGAATGTTAAATTAAAATATCTCAGTTGTCTAGCAAGGTGGAATAAATCATTGTCTAATACTGGTCAAGATTTCTTGCTTGTAAGGTCAGTGGAAACCTTCCAATAAACCTGTCAGATAGGTAGGTTTATGAAGGAAGAGACAGGGTTTCCAAAATGCCAACAACATCCAGTTAATAAGAGGATGAATCAAGATTTGAACCTACTCTTTGAAATTACTGTGATAGAAATTCAGACATAACGGACAATTTATAAATTCTTAACCCAATAAAGTACACTAAAAATTATTAACTTGGTGACTAACATCTTTAGTGTAATCAGTTATTGTGCCATGCTGTGAGATGGTGTTTTTGAACAGTAGGCTAAATCTATATTTAATTAAAAATTCATGATGAATCTTGCTCTTTTGAATAATCTTAAATCTTTGAATTGTGTTTGCAATTCTGTACAATTGCTTTTCTCATTAAAAACCTTGATAACGAAAGCGAATGGTGAGCGAATTGCAGATAAGTTACACTGCTGTCTTCCTGTATAATGCACTGTTAGTTTTTCTAATGGCATGCTTAAGCTCTCAAGATTTCAGTTTTTATTTTATTTTTTAATGTGTAAGTCAATCTCTTCTTTCAATAAAAATAAACATTTAGTCAGCATCAATGTTCTTTCTATTCTCATTTTTTTAATTTTTTAATGTTTAAATTCTTATTAACAATTACTTTCATCTAACATGTTATTTGTCATTCACACAACCATAAACATCTGATCAATGTACAAGACACTTGGCCCATTAATGAAATTAACAGTTGAAAGAAATTGTATGCAGGGCCAATCTGACCGAACGTGTCTGCCGCCCTCAAAGGTCTCAAGTTCCACTTAGCAAAAATTCTTCTTAAACTTGTTCACTCCCAAAGGTCAAGAAGCCATATCAGAAACCATTGAATTGTATATTTCTTTAAAATAGTGAATCGTGTGGTATGTGAGTTACATCTCAATAGAGTGACCAATAAACATTCTCTGTCAAAGTGAGATACTCAGAGACTAAAGCAGTTAGTGAGCCACACAGAAATAAGGAAGAATGTTCCAGGCAGAGAAAACAGCAAGGGCAAAAGCCCGAAGGCAGGAGCCTACCTGGCACATCTGACAGACCTGAAGGAGTCACAAAGGCTGGGCAGGATAGGGTTCAGGGACAGGAGGTGAGCTCAGATTGCACAGGGTTGTGAGGGCCATAGCAAGGACTGTGGATTGTATTCGTGGTGAGAAGGGAAGTCATTCTGAGAAGGAGGAATGTGATTTGACCTACATTTTAAGACAACCAGTATGGCAGACAACAGACCTTTAAGGGGTAAAGGGCAGACACAAGAAGACTCGTGTTTTGGTTCAGGCTCCAGATGGCAGTGGCTTGGGCAAAATGATAAGAGAGGTGGCAAAATATATATTCGTAAGGTGGAGAAAACTATCCTCAGTGGTTTCTTTTATTCTCACTTATTTTTAACAGAATACTAGAAAATATATGTAATCTTCTTGGTGATAGTTTATTTCTAAGAGGGGGCTAATCATTCCGAGTTTATATTTTTGCAATTACAGGCACAGAGAGAACCTTGCATCTTTAGCTACTCCATGCCTGTTGCAGGTCAGGCCAACAGGTTTTGGTGAATGAAAGACTTCAGTTTAATTCCTGGCTTTACTGCTTATTAGCTATGGGATTTGGCACAAGTTATACAGCCTCTCTAAGCTTCTGCTTCTTCATCTGTAAAATGGGGATAATAGTGCCTATCATCTAGGGTGGCAAGAAGATTAAATAAAAGCATTTTTGGCATTTAGTGCATACCTGGCAAAGAGAAAGTATTCACTTATCATGTTTTGCATAATTAAAAAGACAGGGATGTTTTAAGTTATATATTCTCCCTTATAAAGTATATACCTCCCTACAGTGATAATCCTCCTAATAAGTACATGTATAATAAAGTAGCGAATAAAAAACAATAAAGTAGAAACTTCTCTGCTATATTGTTAATCTATTGTAACAATGCAATATTTAACAAATAACATTGAATAATGTTTTGCTTAAGCAAAGTAATGTGTATTGGGTAGAAATATTCCATTGAAATATTTATAATAATTTGGTTATATGAAAAGGTGTGACTTTAATTTTGCTTTATATTAATTAAGAAAAAATCAAACATATACTTTTTGGGTAATCTTTCCCATTGAAAACACATACAAAAATAGGTCGAGATGTTTAGCTAAGCAGGGGCAAAGAATGGCTACTTTAATGTCAAGCAATTTTATGCCTAATTCTTAATGAAGAATTATTTCATTTTAGTTTAAATATAAATATTCTAACACAAGCATTAGTTCCTCAGATCTGATTTTCACTAGACTCAAATTTGTACAACACATTCTTTCTCTTTATATTTTTAATTACTGGACAAGTGTTTTCATCATTTACTAGGTTGGATATCTGATCTTCAACATTATGTAGGTATTGCTAAGATTAAAGATTAAAATAGATCATTTATTTCCAGATCACATAAAAGGAAAAAAAAAAAAACCACGATTGATACAGCAAGAGGAAAAATAAAACCAATCAGGGGCCTCTCAGTGCCCTGAGAACTAAAAATCACCTAACAGTTCCATTTTCCACTCTCCAAATGCCAGTTAGTGAGAGCAAAGCAGTCCGGCCCACCCCCTGACATCTTTAATTGACTTCCTAGAGGCTGTTATCAAGAGCTACTCAAGCGGGGCTAATAGTGCCTGCAGATTGCTCACACATGGCAAATCTGGGTGTGTTGGACTTTAAAAGGGCTGGAGGGAGAACCTAATCTCCACTCCAAGTGGGAGCAAGAATCAAGATTTATCTAAAAAGCAACAAATAATCCTTCAGCACTCTTGGGACAGAAAGAAGATGTAATGGGGAAGCCAGGGAAATAAATGCCTAAATGCGGACTTCCCCAAGGTGCTTCACATCGCCATATTTAGATTGTGACCCAGAGTTTTGAGTTTCGTCAGATGATGGGAACTAAATAACAGAGAAAGACATTGGCCATGCTGAGTCTTCTGAGGGTGTGTTCTATTAGGACGAGCCACCTTCTGCTGAGATGAAGCAAAAAGAGCCTGACAGAACTCACACAAACCCATTCATTTCAGTGTTTAAGACGTCAGCCCCACGGGGAGGAAAGCGCAGCACATATGGTGCCTACGACCTACTGGTTGGACTGCTGCCTGCGTGCATCAGGACAAAAAAAAGTTTGTTTCCTTTTCATTTTAGTTTTGCCACAGAATTTCTCACTTCTGTACATTAGAACTCAATATTTAGGTAATTGGAACAGAGTGAAGTTTTGGGCACAAAACTCAGTATGTCCTGTATCTTTTTGCTTTTATTAAAACATCATATTTCACATGAATCTCTTCCCATTAGCTCAAACTGTCCCCATACCTCCCCACTACTAAGCTAAGATTCTTTCCTTTGAAGCAGGGCCAAGCCTTGTGGTTTCTTCTATCACCAAAAAAACATACATAATTATGTCTCACGTTCTCAGATAGCGACTTGTGTTCACTCTTAGTTTTGGATCTTCAATGACTAATTTGCCTACTATGTCTGGCTATGAAAAAGTTCACTGTACAAGTAAAACAAAATACCTTTTAACATTATTTTACTAGTTGATGTACAATTGCATTCTATTTATTTGCAGTTCTATATAGAATGTTCTCTGACATTTTAGCATATTTTACACCAGGGCACTGATGAATAATTCCTCTATCACTGTACTATGAGACATGAAGCCTTGATAATATCTTTTGTTATAAGTGGAAATGGAATAAAAATTTGCATTCACTTTGCAGATTTCTTCAGCATTTAGAGATACTTTATTGACAAAGTTTCTTCATTAGCATTTACCCAAAGGACCTTCCAATAAAGTGAAATATTATGTGAAAATTGCTTTGCAAATGAGATCATGTATATGATGATGGCATTTGATATTTGTTAATGAACGAACAAAAAGGGTATATTGACTATTATCACCAACATTTTTGTTAAGAGGAAGAAAAAACAGGTTTTTACTCTTCCTTACATTCAGATTCACCATTTTTGCCCTAATGTCAGCTACTATACATTCTTTCCCTTAGTTAATAAAACTGTTTAAAATTTTTTTTCATTAATAATTATAACTGTTCAAACATTTGTCAAGTTTTATTTAATGATTCGGTTTTCTCAAAAGTAAACATATTTTGTCATTAATCAATATGTAAGTTTTGCTAATTATAATAGTAGTTCAATTCATTCTAGAAGTATTTAAATTGGTTGTTTTTAGCTTCCAGCATTACAGTTTCATTCTGCTTTTTGTGATTACATAGCAATTTTATATTTTGAAGTAATAAACCACAAAATTTAAAAAAAATCTTCTTTACATTAACAACAGTAAACTAGTTAAGCAACTTCTCTTGCCATCTCCTAGTATCAAGTCACGCCCACACACCTGGAAGATGACAGATTAAATTACAGGTACAGCCTGAATGTAGAAATAATTACTCCATAAGGCAAAACCAACTTTTTCCAAACTGTGATGATTCATAAGGTGTCCCAACAAACTGAATTAGCAGCATGCCAACTTCTATCACAAATGAATGGATATAAATAAATAATATAAATAGCAATTAGAGTAATTTGAGTGGAAGAAAAGAATAGGTCAAAATTAACAATAATAAAAATTAATAATATTAAATTTTTCAACAGTATTTAATAGCTTCTTAGGAACTTAGAAGAATGTCAAGGAAATATTCAAAGGACAACCTTTAACATGTCAAGCTGTGAAATGTTATTATAGGTCAGACACACTAAAGATTTAATAATTTTCTGTACAGATGATAGCAATACAGATTTAAAGTACTGTCATAACATAAATTGTTAGTGCATTGAAGATTAATATATGTATTTACATCTTCCTGCCTCAAGATGTATTAGTATAAGTAACAACTAAATTAAAATGTTCCCTAAATATGATGGCTGGTATGAACCAGGAGAGTTTTGATTGCAAACGATTCTGGAGTTCAGCCCCAGTGCACAGCCCTTGCAATGACAGTGGAAATATACAGAAATTAGTGAGGTCGACTAGAGACTCTGCTACATTTAGCAAGGCAGGACATCAGAAAATGCAAAAACAAACAAACTGAATCGAATGCTTAAATTTTTTTCAAACACAGTGATCTTCATATGATAAACAACAGAGTAGCAGTCAAAATCAGCAATGTCCTAGACAAGTTCTTTTTTGAAAAAGGAATTCACGGGCAGATATCTGCGCCATGAAGGGACAAACAGTTCAAGAAGATTCTGAAGGAGATGCCAACCTAAAAAAAGGCCACACGCAAGTCCTATTTTTCAAACCCCGGTGAGAATACTGATCAATTCAGGTCTAATCCTGGATGAGAAGTCAAGATTGAGAACCATTGTGCTAGTTTAATGGAGGGAGGGAGAGAAAGGACCTGTATTTGCAGACACTTAAACCACATCAGAGATCTTCCAGTCTCTCGGTGATTCGTCTTTTCTTTCTTCCCGGAAGCTCACATTATAAAAGGTCAACTTGTTATTTGCCTTTGTTTGGATAGTTAATTGATATAAATTAATCAAATATTTGCTAAATTACAACTCCATGTCATGTACTCAAATGGGGCCTGGAAAATAACAGCTAATAAGATACAGTTTCTGTCCTCAGTGATCTAGTAGTCAAATGAAAGCTATGGTTATAAAAATTTAATAATTTTCAAAAATTAATAACTAAATCAGGAATATTAAGTAAAATTTGCATACCTCATTTATACAGCAGTTTGACAAGGAAAAAAGTCTCTATTTTCTAGAAGTTAGAGTATACCTAATTACTTTTAGCCCTAACATACTATAACATAAATAAAACAGAAGAGAGCACAGGAAATACTAATGTTACAGAGCAAAGAATTTGCTCTGTAAATAGTCCCAAATGTGCATATTGTTAAATTACCACCTTGCAAATAAGACTTTCTAGCCATACAAATATATACCTGGGAAGTGTTTCGCCCATGGTTCCCGTGTTAGTGAAAAGTAACTGGATATTAGAATCGGTGTCTGTCTTACCTAAAGTCATGATCGTTGCATTCAATATATAAGATGAAAATAAAAGCACATTTAAATTATCTGCAGTTAACTACATATACTCAGAAGGGGGGGTGAGAGAGAGAGAGAGAGACTCTATTTTCACAATTCAGGCAGTTTTAAATACTATTCCTATGGAACAGGATTTAGAATTCTGTTCTCAAAGTCTCTGTACATGCAATGTGAATATCTCACTTTTTCCCTGTTAATAAGTTTTTGCTTTTTCCTTACTTAATTTTTATTGTTTACACTATTACAGATGTCTCCGTTCCCTCCCCACTTGCCCATCTCCTTTGTCACTATTTTTGTGTGAATCAGTGTGATACCTTATGGATGATTTGAGGGATATTCAAGGATGATTTTTATGGTGTTTTGCCTATGAACTAAGTTTAAAAATTATTTCCTATAAAATGTAATTCAGTGAGGTGTTTATTGTCTTTCTAGGGGGGACATATTAAAGGCAGAAAGAAGGAGGAAAGAGTTAGAAAGGGCGAAGGAAGAAGGAAGAGGGAAGGAATGAAGAGGAAATCAAATAGACTTAGCACCTCTTCACTGATCATCATGAATCTGCCAGATTCAGAGAGAGATCTTGTGACAATCTTCTCACTTATCCATTTAATAAATAGTAAATAAAACCCAGCTTTGTGCAAGGACCGCCAGAGCATCAGGGGGTGCGATGCTGAGCCAAAACACACATGGGCCCTGAGGGCTTCCACTGAAACAGCTACACCCTCCTTCCCTGAGAACATCAGGCCCAGGGTGTGGGACCCAGAGAGTGAAAAACACAGGAGTTCAGAGAAAAGCGCCGGGAGATCATTGTCCAGGGAAGGGGTAGGAATGGGAAGTGATAGGGACCTTTCAACGTATGAATTGAAAATTTCAGTTTTTATTGCTAGGGACTATTTAAAACACTTTAAAATTCAAAGAAATTAAATGGAGAGAATTGGAAGTTATAAATGTTGCTTTGTGAATTTTTTCTACACTGAATTTCAAGCTATTAAAGGAAATTTTGTTTAGCTTGGAATTAAGAACATACAGAAAACCACTTCAGTGAATTGTTTTAATTTCCTTTGAGAATCAGAACTGTTCTCAAATACATTTGGATTTTTAAAAATAATTATATATATTAGATTAATAATATAACTATTGAATTAACTGATGAATGTAATAAAATATTAAAAAACTACAGGGTTTGGAACGTCATCTTTAACTTTATAGAATTTCAAATGTGCATCCAACAATTAATATGCTTCACTACACTCTGTGTTTTAATTAACAAGGGTAAAAAATTAATTCTCTAATTACTTAGCTTGAATGCCATCTATTATCTCAAAAATGATTCTAAATATATAACACATAAAACAGGTATTTTTCTTCCATTATATTCACCTGTACCTTGCTTCAACATATGAATATCACAAGGAAATCTCTAGTCTCTCTCAAAGATAAAGCCTTTAGACATATTCTACATATCACATATGTAAGTATCCACAAATAATATTTAAAGTTTTCATGTTAGTTGCTGAGATCAAAGGAATAAACAGTAAAATTCATTAACTATACCAATTCTTAAACAGTAATAACTTGGGGGATGTCTCTTATCCAGGAGGCACCAGTCTGGATATACAGCCTCTGAAACTCCCATCACTTTCAAGAGATTATTTCCAATTCAAAGATGAATGTTTCTGAGTGTCAGGAATCAACTGTCCAAACGTCATGAAGGTTCGAGTTGGCAACCCAGAGCACTTTTCACTTCCCGTCTAAGAAAATGGCTCATATCAGTTTAAGTTACATGATTCGTATTACACATTGACAATAAGGAGTGGAGTGTGTCATGCAACAAAAAAGTGGAGAAAGTCAATTTGAACACTTTAACAAATGGATTCTCAATTCTAAATAAAAAACAGCTGACTCTTTGCCCTGATTAGTGTGGTTCAGTGGTGGTGTCCCACAAACCAGGTTGCCAGTTTGATTCCTGGTCAAGGCATGTGCCTGGATTGTGGGCCATGTCCCCAGCGGGGGGCATGGGAGAGGCAACCAATCAATGTTTCTCTCTCTCTCTTTCTCCCTCCCTTCTGCCTTCTAGAAATATATATAAATAAAATCTTAATAAAAACATGACTCTTTAATACAGTTTTTCTAAAATATGCCCACAGATAAGTGCCTAAAAAGTAGTGAAAGACTGGCAATCAGGTATTTCTCATGTGAAAAAACAAAGCTTCTGGTACACATGTTACAAGTGTAGAACATGTTCTATATATATACACATATGCATATTTCTTTAATTCGACCCGAGCTAATAGAAGCTGAAACAAATAAACAAAAAATTACTTTATCAAATGGTGGGATGCATTTTTTTTACTTGTGTTTCAGTTGAAAATAAAAAGCCCTCTGTGCTTACCAAAAAGGTTTGTGCCTTATTTGTAGCAGAGCTAGAATGGCTCACTTGATAATAAAAGACTAGGCAATCCCCTATGGCCTCTTTGGAGGTCTGACTTTGCTCACATGGAGACACTATTTTTTTCACTTGAATAATTTTGTATAAATAAACTCAGATTTTGCTAGCTAAGCACGTGGAAGTCATATAAAGCACACCTAATCATACAGTTTAAGCATTCAGAATGTAGCATATCACAAAAACTGCAGTGCTGTTTCTGTCAAAACCTGTCACCTGATGCATAAAATTGTTGGTTTTATGAGTCATTTTTCAGTGAACTCTAATGGAAACATGGCTGATGGAGATTTTAATGAAAGATGCAGATTTCTTTCTTCCCTTTTTGAATGAAATTCAACAAAAAAATCCTTTCTGTGATTAAAATGAGCTTTTTTGGTAAACAAAGGAAAAAACCCTTTCTAATATGTTTCAAAGACTTATAAACTTCATAGTACACATGTTATCACTTTTCCTCTCTAAAAATGTGTTTCACAATCTAATTCCATATCTGACAACATAAAAATTCACTCACACCCAATGTGTGTTTTTAAATTCAAAGATGAAAATTAAAAATATATATCTTCCTTAACACTATTTTGTTTTTATAATCTTAACCATTTGCTTCTGTCACTAAAAATGATTATTTCATGCTATAAACTTCAAGCTTAAGTTTCCTTTTATATACATTAATTAATATTGAATTATAGGATAGAATATTTAATATATGCTAATTCTAAAACAATCAAGTTAATTGCACTTTTTGTGATTATTTTTATACCTTCATATTAAATCAATTGAAATATCTGACTGAATGCCAGTATTCTTTTAAATGTTTGTCTTTTATTTGATGACCAGTAAAACCACAAAACTTGTCTTAAAGAGCTAAGGTATTTATAAACATTTTATAGATAGCAATAAATAACTATAAATAATGTTTTACTTAAAACAATGTAATCATCTTAAATGAAATATGGATGAATTTTATTCATATTTCCCCATATAATTTATTTTCACATAGATTTACATATAAACAGGTAAAAACCTTGGCTGTTAAAGGAAATTTTATGAAGAAAAACTTTATGCTGGTCTTGAGCACAGAACTTTGTCAGAGGGTGGAAGTGACTGTCATAGGCATACGTTTACCAAGTGATGAAGTTTCTGTTGCCCGACTGCCCAGTGAAGTTGCCACTCTCTTGAACCAGAGTTCTCAACTCATTTCATTTCATTTGACTAAATAATTTTGCCTTACTACCTACTTTGTGTAAGGTATATAAACATCACTCATACCTGCTCTTTTCCTGAAGAGGTATATGAATTAATTAACTACTGCTATCTTACCATCTCAAACTTAATGGCTTAAAAAAAACCAACTTAATGGCTCACAAGAACTATCTCATTGGCTTATAGTTGTTAAGGTCAACAATTAGGGCTGAGCTTCATTGAGTGGTTCTTCTGATCTTGCCTGGGAGCTTTACTAGGGCTAGGTGGTCAAAGATGGCCTCGTCTACATGTCCAGGTAGTTGGCCTGGCTGTGGTCACTGATGGCCATACGGCTGTGCAGTTGGGCAACTGTCCTTACGTGGGGTCTCAACCTCAAGGGGCCTGCGCCAGAGATTTTCAAGCACTTTCATCTCATGACACATGTAAAGTAATTACTGAAATTCTGTAGTACACTAAAAAAATATATATTTTTTGATGATCTGACAAAAAATAGGTAAAATTTTTGATTTATTTACACCAGAGAGCTATTTTTGTGTTGGCCGTTGTCATTTATTTGAAAATTTAAGGGAAAAAAGATCAGTGCCCCTGACTAAACAGTCAGATATTACATGTTTTAAATATTCTTGAGGCGCAGTAGTTGAAAATCGCTAGACGAGGCCAAGCTACTTCACAGGGTGGCATCAATGTTCCAAAAAGGCAAATGTTGAAACAGCAGGGCGCCTGTGGTATGAGGTCAGAGTGTTAATTCTACTGCATTCTATTGGTCAAAACAAGTCACAAGACCAGCCCACGTTCAAGGAGTAGATAAATGAATTCCTTTCCTGATAGAAGTGATAAAGTCACATTTAAAGGAGTATATAGGGATGGAAGGAATTATTATACCCATCTTTGCAAACATTCCACCATAGCTTAAAACATTAATGTGACACTTAGTAATCTTTATGTACAATAAGCAAAAGTTTATATTCAACAGAATATTTCTCATATACTGGATTTAAGTAGCTCAACATTGCAGGCACTTTTTTCTACCTCTTACAATCTTTCAAGGAAAAAAACTAAAAATAATTAAAAACAAGACAGCCAAAACATAAGGAGGTAACAACATGGGTTTTCTCTTTATTGTGTTGTTCAATAGCACTTCTCAATTAGTGAACTTTAATTCTGGGACCAGCAGATCTCAATTTAACTCTACAAACAAACAAACAAACAAACAAACAAAGCTACTCTTTAGTTCAAAGGGATACTACCTATGATACAAACTCCATTCCAAGTAACGGTGATGTCAATTTATAAAAGTATAATTTACACGATTTACATTGTGATCTACCCGTCTTTTCAGGTATTCCCATAAGCAGCTACATTGGTTTATATGGCAGAGTAGTAGAACTAACTATAGTTTATCATGTTAAGCTTTAGTTCAGTGTATAAAAATATTGTTTTAAAACTTTATTTTATTTGATGTTCCCAGAATTTAACAGATGTCAACGCTCCAACATTAATACTGAAGAACCTTATCATTACTAAAGGCTAGAAAGGAAAGCACAGATGTCGAACATCCCAATGCTGACAATCAGAACACAATGTTAGTGCCGCAAGCTTCGTCAAACATGTGAATGGTGCCTACACCCTTCATATACGAGAACAGATAGATATTCATTGACTAACAGAAATACAGCTAAGTAATTTATCAGGCTATGCTATTGTTATGAAACATTTCTGGGCATAGTATCAATTTAAATCTCAGTATACCTGAGAAGAAACTCCCTCAAGTAGCAATGGTTATAAGCAGGTTTTCCTTTATCAAAGTCTGATCTCACTTTTCTTTGAGGAAACTCTGGCTCTCTGGGAAATTAAAGGGCATCTGATTGGCTTGTTTACACTTCCTCGTTTTCCCAAACCATTTTGCTTCATTTACTACATTCTGTCACAGGGAAAATGATTTGGGGATTTTAAATGGATTCATTCTGCTTAAACAGATGTCAAAGATGAGGTACATTGACTTTAACAACTATTTAGGGGCCATGAGAGGAACAGCTTTTCCAATGTAAAAGCCTATCAGCATCCCAAAAATTGTTTTCTATTTTTCTCCACAGCTACATTTCAAAAAATTTAGTTAAATGTATTGAGTAATAGTTTGGTGTATCAGTGCAGAGAAGTGATATGCACCTTAAATTTAAAATACTCTGCTAATGTATTGTAGAAATTACAATACATGGAAATAGTTTTGTTTTACTAATACCCACAATCAAACAGTGAAAGAAAAAATATCCAATAACTATTTTTACATCCATAAAGTGATTTTAAACAAAAACCCCTCACAAAAGTTGTGCATCTTACATTATACCTCAAAAAATGTGATAACATAACGAACAAATCTGGACATACATTTATTTTTATTGTCCTTTTTGTGATGGTGGCACTGGGGTACAACGAGAAATTAATACTTGCTCAGCAATTAAATCATGCGTGGTTATAGCTTAGTGATACAGTAGTATAAACACTATTTAGAATTATTATTGATTTCAGGTTATATAATACACATTGGGAAATATTATCACACGAGTTAGAGAAGAAAAAGAATATTAACTACCTGTGCCGCCATTTTCTTTGTGTATGTTTGCATACATGTTTGTATGTGTGTGTGGCTTTGATGTCTACAATTTTGTCTTAGTAAGTGATTCTTTGACAATTGAATAGTGCTCAAAGTATTTAGTGGCTTGAAGTATGATGCTATTAACATCAACTAGGGAGATAGAAAAAATCAATACAAATTTTACTCACAATTAGCAAATAACTCAATGATTTCTTGCTCGTTGTCTAGAGGGGAGGGTTTGTGGGATCCTTGAATTCAAGGGAAGTTACTCTGGATTTATTTCTACAGAAAAGCTTATCTCACAAACCTGATGAATAAAGGCATAAGTCTAAATGAGTCAATGCCTCAGGGTAATTGGAGTTACAGACCCAATTACCGCATGCCATCCTCGGTAATTATTTTACCTATGCAGTATATTACCTAGAGTTTCATGTGTTCCTATGGTTTATATTTCAAAGAAAAGTTAGTTTTGCTATTTTAAAATTTGCAAAAATACACTTTTAAATTATTGAAAGGCTCTGTTTCCTTTTTATTCTAGCACCATTATACAAAAATATGCCTTTATATATTTTTTTCTAAGAAACTATCATGGAAATTCTAGTTTCCCAGTTACCTAGTTATGTTTATATGCATACTTACACTGTGCATTCATCTTATTGAGAGACTGACTGGATAAACTTATGTAATCCCTAACCTTGCTTTATAAAATTATTCACTATTACAAGAGTCATCCTTTCCTTTTATGAGTTTTAGTCAAGAGTCACTTTTAGGTAGCGTATTTGAACATCTTTGTTAGGGATATTTAAGATTGAGTGTATGAAAATGCATATATAATTATTGGGGGGAGGGGAATAGCTTGTGGGCACCAAATAAACCTTCTGTTTGTTTTAATTTATGTTCAATTAGCTGAGAGAGATATGATAATTATCAAATACTACAGTCATTCAACTGGCTGCTAATGATCCTGAAATAGTCTTAATTTTAATATATTTTTCTTAAATAAGAAAGAATTATAATTTTAAAAATGTATCTTTCCACTATTAGCACTGAGTGACTAACGATGCTGGAACCAGGTGCCCGTCTTCCTGCTTTCCTGTCAGTCACCCTCTTAAAATGCTGAATTATCTGAGTCCTTGAAAAGGCTGTATCTAAGGAAGCAGCAGAATATGCTCGTAGTACAGCAGGAGATGTCATCAAACTCATGTGGCACATCAATCACTTACTGGTTTTTATTTGCCAAAAAAAGGGCAGCATGCCATTTAAAGCATGAGAATACCAAACCAGCTCAGGTTTTGGAATTCAAAAGCCCGGCACAGCAGACATGTGGCCCATCCCCGATGCAGTCACAGCAATTAGCGGGGATCTCCTGACACTGCAAACCTACATGACAATTCTGCTGACAACTCCTAGCTGGAGAAACTAACTAATCACATATGAAATCCAGGCTCTTTCTCTGTGCATTACATAACTTAAATAAAGTTCTTTTCTAATTCCCAAAGTCCGGGATGAAAAGATGTGCTCTTTTTAGTAACTGCCACACTCTTCCCATATAAGATTCTATATTTGATTCACTCAAAGACTTCATGGCACAGGAGCAACTGTTCTTTGTTGAAAAGAAATGCTGCTAAATCGAAACTTCCCATGAACACTCAAATCTCTTTTTTTTTCTTTTTTAAAATTTCTTGGGGAATCAAAATGTTAGTTTCAATGAACTGAACATAGCAAAATATAATTCTCCTGTTAAAGGGCAGACTGATAAACATCAGCAGGCAGAAACTGGTATGAGATAACATTCAACGGAGTTGTTAAAGATGTTTACATGGAGGCATAAGTTAATGTATACAGAGTGTCCATTAAAACATGAAAGTTTGATGCACACATAACCAACTAATCAGAGTAAGTGCATAATTACATACTCAAATCTATCAAGCACCATAAAAAGTTCATAATCTCTTAAAACCTCATCTTCCGTATTAATTAGGAGGTTAGTTTTCTAATAAAATATATAAATACATGAACCTAAACTAATTTATGCAAATACATGTGTAGGAAGGGAAAATATGAATATTAAAATTCTACTCAGCTTTATTCTTGAATTTTTTTGTGAAGTTTAGAGGAAATGTTGAATAAATCTAAAATCTAAAATCAAAGATGAAGGTGTGGACAATAATATAATAATTGAAAACAAATACAGAAATAATCATAGGAAGAAAAGAGGTGAAAACAATTAGGAATATTACCCATTTGAACAGTGAAGTATACAGACTGGGACGCTATTCATACAGAGCACTTGAGCAGGCAGTGAAGTTGGTAAGAAGGATCCAGGAAGAAAGAACACGAAGACTTGGCAGCAGAGAGGAGCCCTGCAGTAGATGTCATGGTGTCGCCTTCAGTCCGAAAGGGCCCTCTAATGCTGTGTTTGCCGCCAGGCACCTGGCTCTAAGTGCATGGAGAAAAAAGAGGAGGATTCTCCAAAAATGTCAGGGGTCTAAATTCTTTTCATATGAAAGGTGATTAAGATGTTTAATTATATATTATTTACATTAGTGTCTAATACAAGGACATGGTAAAATGTTTTGGAGGAAAAATGAAGAGAATAATGGTATCTTTTTCTCAAATTGCTCTACTATTTTATTTCAATTTTATTAGAAATGTCTGGCCTCTAAAATAAGAACTCCAAAAGTATATACATTTATTCTTCAATATTATTCTGAGATGGTACTATATGGTGTTGCTAATAGTTTAATATTTACAAAATTGACCAGGACTGTGCTGTTTTGACATTAATAGTGAGACTTAGACTATTTTATGGATGAAGATATGTAAACGATGTTGCCATATTCATCCAAGATCTTATATAAAGAGGTCTTGAAAATCTAAGATGTCAAAGGAGAAAAAATCCATGTCAAGCTGCATGTACTTTTCTTTTGAATGTTTCCTTTTCTGAAAGAACTGGTAATGACCACACTATCTTATGTATGAGACAGAGATGTTTGGAAGATTATTGAACATTATGTGTGAAAAATGGTTCTATAAACAATTCTGAGTTATATCAAAATTATTAAAAGCAAAATGAGAACTTTGATTTCCATGTAGTTTTCTTCTGACTGTATTTAATCAAACTCAGTTACTCCTTGAAAATGTCTAATGGTTCCTACAATATTATATTTGAATTTTATATTGTTTTTAACTATCTTTAAATATAATAAAATATGCAGTAAGATATATTCCAAACCTACAATTTGAAAATTCCCCATATGTGCTGCCAATGTAACTGACCTCATTCAGAGTTTAGACTCAAACTCTTCCTGAGCATTTGATTTAAAAAAAAAAAAGTGCTTATTACTGCTATTTGTATAGCATTATAAAGTTAGCTAAGTTTCTTTAGACACTCTATGTGGGACATTCACATGTATTATATTACCATGGATCCTGGATCAGGGGCTTGTGATTTACCTTCACTTTATGTTTTTTTAAAAATTTAAAGTGTGTTCACTTATTCAAAAAAAGTAAACCCTTTTCACTTGTATAATGGTATAAAAGAGAACGCTATGCACCTGAACTCCGGCAGGGCCAGGTGACACTGAGGCACAGCTGCTCCGTGGGGTGAGAGCATGCCGCGGCGCCACGGTCATTCTAGCAGAACCACGTAATGGAAGGGGTGACGCTGGCATGGCAATCTACGGTAGATTATTAGGGTACTCACCAGTTTTAGATGCTTATTATGAGTCATGTTATATCATGTCTTTTAAAATACTGTTTAATTATATTTTATATGTTAGAGGTCTGTTTTTGAAAAGGTTTTCATTGTTTTTTTTTTTTTTAAGTTTAAAAATTCTAGTATTATCTTTTACATTATGGGATAGTCTTGCATAATGGCCATAATCTATTATTGAACTAGAAATAGCAACATGCAACAATACATGATTATAAATTTTATATTATTTGTATGTTTTAACTAGTACTTAGAAATCCATCCTAAAATGTTTTGTGTTTAAACCTTAAAAAATTCAAATAGAATATACTTTAAGGCTTTCCTTATCCTATAAACAAAACATTGATAAATATCAGCAAAAATAATCATTCTAAAATGTTTTTTAAAATTGCTGAACAGAAGAATAAAGTAGCATTCTTCTAGTATCTTTAACATTATTCACCAAAATTGATGTTTAAAATTTAGGAAACTAGCAGTTAGTTTTCTACAAGAGTCAAAAAAGTCACTCTGAAAATCTATCCAGAGACATTTAACTTGTAACTTTTCCTCTTGGTGATCATTTTTCTTCAGTTGGATCCCAAAGGCCTTGCTCACACAGATGTCTTTGGAATATTGGTTTCTTGTGCAGTGAAACTCATTTTATAAAGGAATTCTTTCATTATTTAAATTCAGACATAGAGATACATATTTTCTTATTGTCTCTTATTTTTAATCCCACCAAAATCCTTTTAGAGCATTATTTTACAACAATGTTAAATAAAGGCTTGGAATTTTTAACACAGTTGTTATCCTATTTTACTTTATTCTATACATTACCTTATACCACACACACACACACACACACACACACACACACACACACACACAGAGTTCTGTCACTCTTGAAAACACCATGTTTTGCACAGCAGACTTCAAAATATGTTCCGTGAATTAAAGAATACAACACTCAAAGCAAATAAAAAAGTGAGAAAGAGCTGCTCTGTTTTAAAACCAGAGGGGCAATGATGGCCACCTGGGTCAAGCTGCAAAATGAAAGAGAAAATGTTGACAAGGACAGGATGACACGTACAATAATCCTCTGTCCACGACACTACACTTCTCACTGATATCTTCTCCATTGAACACTGACTTTCCAGACTCAGGATGATATCTTTGCCAGGAAGAATGGCGCAGATTTTCGAAAATTTAAAAAGACATAGGGCAAGAAAAGGGAAAAATTTGGGAGGCAAACAAGAAAACAAGGTAGACTTAGGGCTCTTCCTGGAACTGGCAGCTCAGTTCGAGAGTCTCTCCTCCCTCTGTGCCCCTCACCTCAAACACTTCTCCAGCAGGCACTTCCAGGACAGATCACAGCAGTTGGAGTGAAAAAGGACCTAGCTGAAACCGATCAATATCAGAAATTGTATTCTAGGCTGAAACATTCCTTCTTTCTCTGAAAGAATTAATAAAGACAAATAAAATTGGGCTTTCACACAGGTAATGAGAGTTAAGAACATTTTAAGACATTTTATCCAAGGACAGAACTTAGGAACCACTCAAAAGTTTACATTATTGTAGTCACAGTGAATTTATCCTTTTATTGTTTATGTTGCTTCTAAGAGAATAAAAAGATAGCTTCCGTTTATCATGTCCTGACCCATATATATTGGCTGAGATATTTGTTCAATGCACACAACTACTAAAACCGTATGCATAGCTCATTATAAAAATAAATATTTATTACTGTAAATGCAACATTTGTCACATTTATTTGAAGAATGGTCATTAGGCATTGCTCATATTTATCTTTTATTTAGATCAAGAGAATCTCAAGTCATGGGTGAATTTTGTCATTCAATGCAAAAGATGTAAAATGGCATATGAAAGTAATCACAGGGACAAAGTTCTGAATTCAACAAGTATATTACTATGAAAAATTAGTATAAAAATTAGGCTTTTTTAATTGACCAATGATTTAAAAATGTATCATATATAAAGACAAAGTAAAAATAGTAACAAGAAAATTAGAGGTATCAGCAATTGTCATTTTATGAAACTATCTTTCATTGTTACAGCAAACACGTAAGTGGAAAGAACTTGGGCATTTTGGCTACATTTACAGTCGATGTTTCTCATATTGAATCCATGGGTAATAAGTAACTTATGATTTTAGCCCTGGCTGGTGTAGCTCAGTGGATTGAGCGCGGGCTGGGAACCAGAGGGTCCCGGTTCGATTCCCCGTCAGGGCACATACCTGGGTTGCAGGCCAGGTCCCCGTTAGGGCCATGTGCGAGGCAACCGTACATTGCTGTTTCTCTCCCTCTCTGTCTCCCTCCCCTGCCCTCTCTCTAAAAATAAAATAAAAATAAAATCTTTAAAAAAAATAAGTAACTTATGATTTTAAAGCAATAGATTAAGTAGAAATTTCATTTCCATCTGCACATCCTTTTGCTACATCATTTTCTCAAAAAAAAAACAAAATTACCCAGCTGCCTGTTGGACCAGTAACAGACCAAAGTGTATTTAGCTTGGGTAAAGGTAATTTTAGAGTATATCAGATAATTATGTTGCAAACTTTAAATATCATACAATATTATTTGTCAATTATTTTTCAAGAAAGATGGAAAAAGCCATTTAAAAATATAGTACATATATAGGAGTTTCTAGAAGAGATCTAAAACATGTTGGGACATAAAAGGTTCTATGAAAATAATTTTCCTAGGAAAGAAGAGAAGAGAAGGAGGATATAAAAGAATATAAGAAGAAGATAGGAGGGGAGAAAAGGGACTGAAAATGTGAAAGAAAATTTAATTTCCCCAACTGATTGCCATCCTTCCCTTAGACAGTTGTCCTGCACTCCTGAGTGGGATGGTGAAGATGCGGTCTTCCCTGGAATTGCATTAATGCAAGGAACTGTTCATGCTTGACAAAAACATTCTTCTGTGGATCTTGTTCTATTCTACCATGAACATCATAAGGATTTATGTCAGCATACACCAGAGGATAAGGGAAGAGAAAAATGCAGTCCATCTTTGCCAGAGCTAATTTGGGTACCAAAAAGAGTAATTTATATGATAAGAGGCCACAAAACTATGCAGCTTGATAAAATACAGATTCAATGCAATGAAAAAAATGATCAGATTACTTTCTTTTGCAAATTACATATTGTTCATATTTTAATATATTTCTTTGATCATCATGTTCAAATCCTGAGCAAAGCAGATAAAGTAGAGTGCTGTTTCAATAAAATGATGAGTCCAGATCCTAGAAATTTTAAGACATTAATTGCTTCTTAATGACTTACAAGATATTATTCATTTTTGTGCTATACACTTAATGGCTAACAGATAATGATAAATAGACTGTTCTATTGTATTTAATTAACATTAAAAATTAGCTGCCAAAGCTGATGGTAATTGTACAAATTTAAAATATATATATATGATGTTCTATTATGCTAAACGAAATAAGCAAGTCAGAGAAAGACAAATACCTTATGATTTCACTGGTATGTGGAATCTAATGAGCAAACCGAACTAAGAAGCAGAATAGAGACAGACTCACAGAGAGCAGGCTGACAGCTAGGGAGGTGGGCTTAGGGGTGGAGGGATCGAGCGAAGGGGGAAAGGACTCATGGACATGGACAGCAGCGTGGTGATTGTGGACAGGAGGGGCTATCAGGGGGATGAGTAGTACTGGAAAATACAATAAAAAAGAAAAACAGAGTTTTAGGGTTTAAGAAACATATTGTATTTTGAGTAAGAAATAAAATAAATAATATATAGTGTTCCTGATTTTGTCTTTCCCATTAACCAGTGAGGATGAATTTATTTTAAATTAATTTGACAATAAAGAACACTACCAATTTAATATCTCTACATGTAATACTACTTCAAGAAACTATTTCAACTTTTCTTGTAAAACCAGTATGTGTTATTTAGTTTCCTACGGTCACATAGTAACACGTCATCCACAAAAGAAATGCATCTCCTTTTGTATGAATTTTTAAAAAGTATAGTTTAGCACAGAAGTCTGTAAGTAACAGTCCATGGGTCCAATTGGTTGTCATTCATTAGTTTTAGAGCTAGTGAGATAAAAGAAATACTTTTAAATGGTTACAATTTAAATGGTTAAATACAAAATAATACCAGTGATTTGTATATAATAGACATATCTGTTAATGCTAAGGTAATAAATTATATATAAGATACATAATAACACATTTCTGTGTGTCACTTTCCTTTTGCCATATGCATTCTTTTTCATATATACATTTGAACCTATAAAGCCTTAAGTGTTCCAGCAAAGTAAGATTATTCTCTTATGTAATATGTACATGGAGATATATATAGCCAGAAAAGCAGTCTGACTAGGCAGCTGTTTGGAAAATGGCTAATCCCACTTGGCTATCTCATCACTGTTGCCTTTGCTCAATCCTTCAGAGAAGAACATGGACGTAGACAGGGAGAGACAGGGAAGGAGAGTGTGCTTGCATTTCCCAGACCAGTTGAGGCTGAAAATTTGTCTGAAATTAAAGAAATATGAAAGAGGGGGAGGCATTCTAAGACAGTGTTAATCTCCCAGACATCATATATCATAAGGTAATCCAAATTTTAAATTGTTTTTTAATTGCTGTAAAATAGGTTTTCATTTCCATACTAGTACATTTTATTTATTATTTCAATTTGCATACTGTAACGTCTGAACTTCCAACTGTTACAAGTTCTGGCATTCAAATACTAAGATCAAGAACAAACTGGCCAGAAGACACAGTGTTCCCAAAGGCTGCCATATTTCACCGTGGACATCTTCAAAGCAGATTTTCTTTGATCAACAAATAAAAACAGTCAACCATTTTCTACGCTAGATTGTGAAAACAATGTCAAATACTCTCACTATCTGTCAGGTTGTGATCGATGATTATAATTATAATTAATAAAGGGATTTTATAGTTCTGTCACTTGAAAGCTTAGACAGGCCTCAGTTCTATGCAAAGACTTTTTACTGTAAGAATCAGAAATAAAGAAATAAACTAAAATTAGATGCTTTAATAGTACTTTCTATTCTGTACTTTCTAAAACTGTGTATTTCTCTTACTAACTTATAAAAAGTGAACTATTATATAGTTTTGTTTATAAGTTAATAATAATCATTCTAAATGCAATGGCTTATCCCTTTGACTACTATTTAAAAATCTTAAATATATGGCCCTAGTCACATTATAATTTCAGTTATCAAGCACAAGTTTGTAAAATGAAGGAAAATATGGGGCAATAACATTTTAAGCTTATTTGAAATAGTATCGAGTAAAAAATACTAAATCCTCATATTGTGGACAAAATTTTAGAAATCACAAATTTAAAATAATAACAATTTGTCAATTATTCGAAGAATTTCAGTGCTGACAGGCCAGTGACTGGTGAACTGGGCGTGTGCTCTCGCCACAGGGTGAGCCACTTCGGCGGTTAAAAATAAGAACCCGTCATCCTTTGCTAATCAGGAAGGACGGCAAATTTAGATTATGTAAGGTATCCAGGAACATATTTTCTTGCATGAATTATAATGGCAACATACTAATACTTCTTTAAGACCTTCATCGGAAGGTATGTAAAAGTAGAAAACCATACATATATCATCATCCAAGGGTTGCTCATATGAAAGACTCACACTTAATGGTAAATAAGTTGCATGAAACAAGAGGGTGAACACGGTTACTGTGTAGCTATTGAACTTTAGGATTAGCAGATATTTCTTTGGGGTATAAGCTGTAATAGGTTTTTCTCCTTATTGCTTAGGTTTTAAATTAAAAGAGACATTTGAATTGGCTTTAAAAACAAAGATAACATCTAAATAAGGAAACTCAAATTGCATATACTTTTTTTTTGGACATAATGTGATTATTTTATATATTATCTTACTCTGAAATCCAGTATTTCTACACATACATTGGCTTCTATGTTTCATTTTAATCATCTCAGAAGGTCATACATGACCATATTAGAACCACCAAAAATCCCCAAAGATATGCTAATTTGAATAATTCATTAAATAAAGTATTTTTATTCTTTTTTTTTAAAGATTTTATTTATTTATTTTAGAGAGAGGAGAAGGGAGGGAGAAAGAGAGGGAGAAACAGCAATGTATGGTTGCCTCTCACATGGCCCCCACGGGGACCTGGCCCGCAACCCAGGCATGTGCCCTGACTGGGAATCGAACCGGGACCCTTTGGTTCCCAGCCCGCGCTCAATCCACTGAGCTACACCAGCCAGGGCAGTATTTTTATTCTTAAAGTAACAATGTTGATACAGGCTGACACCTACTTTGACTCTTAAAATGTAAGAGGTCCCAGAAAATAAAATCTTCTAAGGGGGGAGTGGGGAAAAAAGTTTGTGGTAGGCCATTTTTTCCAAAACTATAATATTGCAGATAGTCATCTCTGGTTCTACAATATGGTGGTTAAGACTATGTAATGATATTTTTTTCATATTTATATATTCCATTACAGCATATTATATTTTATTCTATGGAGGAGAGGGGGGAGAACACTGGCAATCAGATGAATTACTGTATGATTATGCTAGGAAGTAGTTTTCCAGCTCCCTAAATTTCATCAGTCAGGCATGAAATATTTGATTTTTTGAAATCTGAAACTTAAAAAAATTCTGAAGGTAACGTATAAAGATCCAGATTGGCAAACTTAAGAAGCAACAGTATGACAAATCACATTCAGCTCTCTAAAACCAAGCATGGCGTAGGGTAAATATTAATTGGAGAATTAAATCCAAAGTCATAATGCAGGCGCATGCTCAAAGTAATAAAAAAAAGATATTTAAAGGAATAGGAATTCTTTTAAATTCCTATTTTAAAGGAATGAATCAATATTCAAAAGTTAAGGTCTATATGGAGCTAATTAGATTATATAAGCTGAACAAATGGTTCTGCTTGGGAAGAGGTCAACCTAATGGTACCAAAATATCACAAAAGACATGAGATGTACTGAAACATAAGTCATTATGTGTTCCACATTAAATTTTGTTGTCAATTTGAAAGAACAAATGCCTTATCTAATAAAACCTGAAGATGACCAAAAGATAAAGAAGTCTTTTGATTATATAGATCAACTATTAGGGTCTAAAATAAGGAGTTATCACAGAATTCTGGACTTGGGGTTATTTAAATAAGACAAGTGTTTAATAGAGGGAATTGGAAAAAAAATTTTTAACAGAAAAGATATAGTGAAATTAGAGTAAAACTGAGTTTCTATAATGTCTTTATCTCACAAACTCACTACAAAGTCATTCTTGATTAGAAGTGAGTCTTGGTTTTTCAGAGCGGTCCTATGATCCCGATACGGTATGCAAGTCATTAAATATTTAGGTCGTGATTTCTTTTCTCAGTAAACCTAATGAATTCCTTTCTAAACAGCTCTCAGATGAACTTAGAGATATGTTCATCTCATGGTCTCCAATAATCTTGGGTGCCCTGTTTCTTCCATGACCTCTGTCCACCCTGTTTCATTCTTAACTGGTCTGCGCTGCACACGTGCATTGATCTGTAGACAAAGCATTGTCAGATGGAATCAATATATCATTCCTTTGGTATTGAAACTGGCTTTTGCTTAGTTTACTTTCATTTTTTAGCAGATCAATAGTGCTAAACTGATGCATTACAAATTGGGCATACAATTAATATCTGTCTTCAAGCTAGTTAACATGGGAATACAGCTTGATAGGTAGACCTTACGAGGGAAACATCTTTTGAAATTGTTATATTTGTATTCAAAATTGCCTCTAAAATATGAATGTTTTATAAAAATTAACATACCACAGAAGAGTTAATTTTTACATTTCTTAATATTTTCTTGGCTGACATAGACATTTTAGTCAGTTTTTCAATAAATTATTTGAAATAAAATATTTTCCATTGACATATCAGGAATGGAGTTTTTGTGTGTATAATTTCTTAATTAGAAAATAAACAGACTCAGAGTATTTTTAAGATAGTTAGAAATAAATATTGATTTTAAATAAGTGTTCTGAGAAAATTAGTATATTTTTTTATCTATATAAAAAGGCACAGTACTTAACATTTTAAAAAGAATGTTAACTTTTTACACTTAGTTGCTTTAATACTATGTTTTTCCCTACTTTGTGGTTTGGATTGCAGGGTTCATCTCACTGGTGACAAAAGACCGTTGAGCCCGCTTTCCTTCAATCTCATCAATATATTCATTAGTAGGACTTCATCAATCTCCCTGCACTAAGAAAATATTAAATCTTCCAAGCATATTAAAATTGATTTCATGATTTGGGGATCAAGTATTCATTATTAGGCCATTTCTTTATTTTATATGTGAGTGTATTAAAATAATAATAGTTTGACAAGGTGGCCTAAAATAAAATGATATCCAGTGAAGCCATTACTTATATAAGGGTAATAAGGTACACATTTATTCAATTTGACCCTTAACATCCAAAACACTGTTACATATTGATTTTTTCTTCCTTGACCTAGGATCTAGTAGCTGAACCTCATCAAGTTTCCATTATACATGGCAATGGGACACAAGGAGAAGAACAGATAAACTCTAGTCCTTCTTTGCAGTGTATTGTAGTACATGGTTTGAAGGTTTGATAATCTAAGCTTTAGATTTAAAACTTAGCTTTACTTAGTTACCATGACTGGTGATAACAGTAAGTATATTATGTAAGGTTCAGTAAGTATATTATGTAAGGTTGCATGTGTTAAATGAGCTAATTCATCCAATCAGCCAGTCAGTAGACTGCTGTCTTTCAGTATCATAGAGTTGTTGTGCCAGGACATGAAAATGTAGCCCTGAATCAGACGTATACAGCCCTTGTTTTCCTAGCGATCACATGGTAGTGCAGCTGACAGATTTTTATATCAGCATGGATTAATATATGTCATCACAATTGTGATTGCAGCTGCATATGGGAAATTTGGGGGCATTTCACCTAGTCTCATCATTCTGGAACCATTCTCATTAGAAATATGACTTCATTTTCGCCAAGAAAGATGCCTGGAGATTGTCTAGGCAAAGAATAGGAAAATGAGGGCCTTCTCAGCAGAGGGGACAACAGAAGCAAAGATAGAAGAATGATATGTGGGAGGACATGGGAAAGTCTGCACAAGGATCAGATAGGGCATTATAGGTAGCGTCAACAATATCAGACTTTAAAAAACACAAGGTCATTGAAGTTTCAAGTAGAAAAACACCTATTTAGGGCCAAGAGTGGCTTCATGTGGACCAGATAATAAGCTGTTTCATATTCCTGAGGAGAAATACCACTACTTTGACTAAGATGGTGGCAGTGTAAATAGAAGGATGTAGATGGATTCACAATAGTATGTAGGAAAGGAAATCCACTGGACTTCATGATTAGATACAGGAGATACGGAGCAGAGAAGAGACAAGATTGACACAGGATTTCCTGGACTGAGAAATTCCATCATGATGGAGACATTCACTGAGAGAGGAAGGGTAACAGAAAGAGTAGGGTGAAAAACAAGAGTCAGCCAATGGAAATGTTTTCAAGAAAGCATCAGATCTCTGGGTCTGAAGCTCAGAAGACAGGTCCCAACGAGACATGCTGAGTTGTGAGTTTATAGAAGGCAGCCGAAGCCATGAGGTGTATGTAACTGTCTAGGGCGATAATCTAGAAAGAGAGGTATAAGAACACACATACAAAGTTGAGAGGAATTAATCATTTAAAGATGAAATTTTGAGGATTATTTATAAGAATAAGGAGGAGCTGCTGCCTGAGAGGGAGAAGGCAGCTCCTCAGAGCACAGTGAATGAGAAGGCCCAGCACCTTGCTGGCCAAGCAAACCTAACCTAAGTGTCAGGACGCAGCAACAATACTGCCAGTGTAACAGAAAATAACAGACAATACAGAATAGCTTAGGAGAGTGTAATACAGGATGGGCAAGACCTTGTTTATGCTTCTCTCTCCTACCTAATAAACTGAGATACTCTAGTGGTTCTGGAATCGCCTTCTCCTCACAGCTGCCTATGATGCCCCCTTGAACTCTCCCATTCTTAGTCTCCTGGCTCCTGCACAAGACATTTTAACTCTCAACTCATGTCCACAAGGGGACCTCACTGCAGGTCTAGTGTAGGCAGGGGCAGAGAGGCAGCGAGGCCAATGGTGGGAGCAGGGGTAGTGAGAGGGAAAGAAGGAGGCAAAGGGGATTCAACCCGGCAAGTGACTCCTTTATCACTAACCCCCAAGGAGAAGGCGATTTCCCCGAATCCAGCCACATGTCCTCACTTCTCCAACAGACTTGAATTACCAGAAGATATAGCCCTGCCTGACTCTCTTCACGTCACTAGCCTATGCCCTACTAAAGTTCCCTCCTTAGAATTTGTGAATCAATTCCTGCCAGGTGAAGCTATACCAATCATGTACTGGTGGGGCGGGAAAACACAAGGGGAGGCTACCAACCACAATAAGCCAGTAAACTTCTTTGATAGGGGAAAATCCATTCTTGAACTTCATAGTCAAAACTCTGAATGAAATTCCTCTCAGATCATTCTTCCTTGCTGTGTTAAGGACTAATTAAAGACTATCCAAGGATAGCAAACATTTCCTTTGGAACGTTAAGCTTTGCAGGCCAAACGATCTCTGTTGCAGCTACTTAGTTTTGCCAATGTGGCACTAAAACAGCCATAGAAAATACACTAATGAAGAAGGATGGTTGTGTTTCAATAAAATTATATTTACACAGTTTAGAGAGGCAGACTAGACTTGGCCCACAGACCACAGTGAGCCACTCCCTCACATACAATATCATTAACGCTTTCCTAGACTTCAGGTACTGAGCTAAATAGAGGTCTGTAGATGCATGTGGGGGAACTAAAAATTAAACGTAATATTGTTTCTATGCAGAACTATCTAGCATATTGGAAATTATTGTTTACAAATGAATTTTGGGAACACAGTTCAAAGATGACCTCTCATATTCGTCATGCAGAATTCACTTTATACATGATTAATTAAGAAACAACCTGTATATAAAATGTCACTCCTTATATTTCTTTGAAAATTCTGTAAATGCCACTGCTCCAATGAATAATCTTTCATAATCCCCTTCGTCCTTATTCTGAATATATTCCTTAATAAAAACAGAAGAGTACAATTGCTTAAAAAGTGTAGGAAGCACATGGTGTGCACACTGTATACTGCAGAGGGAAGTGCCCTGCCTAGTTTTTGCTAAGTATTCATAGCTCTATCAATGTCTAACACAAGTCTCTGAATCCGCACCCTTAGCTCCAGGGTTTGGAATTCAAGGGTGTCTCTACATCCAAGGACTGCTGGAGTTCTCACTCTGGAGGAGAGTGAGACATTAGTGCCAAGCCACACACTTTTGTTGTGAATTTCCCCCATCGACTTCCTTATAGACTGACAGACTTCCCTGGGATTTCACAGGAATAATAAATCGTCTTTCTAGATTTAGCACTGGTCAACATCGACTCTTGGCCAGGCTGAGGATTGAAGACAACTCGTCTGCCCCTTTTCATCACCTCTCTCTTTTATGGAGCCAATTATAGATCCTTCATTCCTTAACACAGCCCACATTTATTGAACAGTGCGAGCCAAATACTGAGCTAGATGCTGGGAACACAGGATGAAAGCAAAACACATTTTGCTTTGGGATGGCTCAGAGTCCAGTGAGGGTGCCATTTCAGTAAAAATGTGTGAGTAAGGTCATCACTAAAAGCTGAGAAGAGAAGCTTAATTTAATAGAAATCTATAATTATTTACATCTACTTTTGAACTGTAGGTGACTTCAACGATTAATTAGAAAAACAGCCTATGGAGCATGTGGAATGTTTAGCTTTTCCTCATTTGCATTTACTCTTCCATAGATACTTGTTGAATAAATAGATTTTAATAAAAGCATCACATGCAAACTGATTACACAATTGGAGCTCCGTGAATAGATTTTCATATCCCTTTTCTGTCATGGTGTCGTCGTGACCCCTCAGCCAAGCATGGGTTCCTGAAGTCTCTGTCGCTCTGCTGAGCTCCCATGTCCAATCGAATCCCCCTGATTCTTTGCAGATTTTCCCACGTGCAACTTTCCTTTGCATTGACATTGAGATGACCAACACCACTCACAGACTAAGCAGCTATTCGCTGTAGTCAGCTCATCCTGGGTCAGAGGGCCAATTCTTACATTTTCAGGAATTTCTTGAGTCTGTTAATAAATTATACACATTTACAATTGCTATTGAAGCTAAAAAAGTTTTCAGTTTGAAGAATGTATTGATATAGGAAATAGTTTAACAGTAGATCATATGTTAGGTGTGATGATGATAAAATTATTGGGAAAAGAACGAGTAGACTGGAATGAAACTCCATGTGGAGTTGTGCTCCATGGCTGACTGTAACCGTGGCTAAAGATACAAGAGTTTGGCAAAAATCAATGAAAGCATTCTGCGATATAAGATTTATAATACAGGGTATTCTATATTTTTATTATTTGTAAATTGTGTGTTCCATATCCCTTGCATCAGTAAAATTTATAATGAATTATTATGTACACATTCATTTTTATTTTGGAGAGTTGTCTGTTAAACACTCAGCAGCACACCTCTGATTAACAGCCACTCTCTGCTAACATGTGCACATCTATGTAAAAACAATAACAAGAACAAAAATTCAAATGTGTCCTCACAGACAGTAAAAACTTCATAGCTTATCACCCAAGGTTTTCCATAAAGCCTTCCTTTCCAAGCTTCCACAACATCTTCATATAGATCTTCCACTCCCCTCACTCTGAATCACCCTTTTGCCAAGTTCCTTTATAGGTTCCAGTCCCTAGCTTTTGCTCCTACCACTCGCCTGGCTTGGAGTAATCTGCCTTTCTTCACATGAGCCACTTCCTACTCATCCTTCACAAATTGATTCAGGTCCTTCTTTCGCTCAGAATTTATTCAGAACTACTAATTAACCCTAGCTCGGATCTCCAGCTATCATTTAGTGTCTACACCATGTTCGCAGGCCTAGAGGGTAGGATTACATGAAACATGCTTATCGCCGTCCATTCCACTAAAAGACCCACTGGATCCACAATCTAACCACACGGTCAGAGCAGAGAGGACCAAGGAGGCTCTCACTCATTGGCTCTGCCATGCTAGTCCACACGTGCGTTTCTTTCTCTCTCTCTCTTTCTTCCCCTCCCACCATCCACCCAGTCATTTGTGGGCACTGGAGGTAAGAGGCCATAAAGCTGTGACTTGGAGGGGCCATTTCAAACCACAAGTTAAGCTGTATACACAGAGACAGCGAAGAGGTACCGACATGCAGAGGAAAATGGTGCAGAGAGAACACCTTGTTTTTCAAGTTCACTACTTTCAACTTCACTTTCTGTCCTTGAGTTTCATAAAACAATGGGAGCATCTTTACAATAAACTAGCTTCTTCCATGAACAATTTAAGCCTTTTATTACTAGCAACTAAAAGATAATGAACAGGAAAAAAAAAAAACAGTAATGTCCTCGGTTCTCTGTACTTCATTAGATCCCTTCAGACACCAGCAGAGGAAGATTTTATTGCTTGATTGCATAAAGGAAGAATTTCCCACCAAGTATCAGGAAGGGCATAAATACCAGTTCACTACACTTCATTTGCATTCTCTGCTTTCTTACCAGTTGGGTCTCAGCTGGAACCTTAGAGACAGCTTAAAAATATGCGGAAAAGCTTCATGAAACAAGCCAGGTTCATTTATGAAGTGGTAATAAAATGTAGCTCATGGCCTATTCCCAGAATCAGTGAATGGAGACATAAAACATAGGGACCATATTGCATTTGTACAACACTTTCCATTCTCTCAAATTCAAGAGTAGTAGAGGATACTTTTAAATTCATATTTTGGGTTAAATAGTCCATTTCCTTCATGATAAGATGGGATTCTAATATTTGCTTTGTGGTTTTATCATACATGTTTTTAATATTTTCAGATTAGGCAAAAGATTCTCAAAGATAAAATTTGCTTAACTGATAAAACTTTAGATTAGCATTTATTTTTTATTTAGTTCCAATCTTAAAATGTCATAATTCTGTAGTATGGTTCTGGCTTTCTCTTCCACATGTGTGTTTTGACACAAAATGCATTGGTCCTATTACACTGTTAAAATGAAAATGTTTCCATTAAAGTGTCCTGATTTCATGTGTATATGCACTATACAATCCAGTCCTGGTGTGCAATGGACTAACATGACTCGGATGTATGAGTATTTCCTGCTATACTGCTTTAACTGACCATAACAAAAACATAGCAATAAATTAAAAGCTATGAAAAATCAGTACTGTTCTGAGAACATTCAAATAGACATTACCATTAAAATATTACCTATGCTTTGATGTGAATTCCTGAAACACAAAATCATTCTATTGTTATGCATTACACATCAGATAATTTTGATACTGTATCCCCATTAAATTTCACACACCTCCTACAGTTCTAAGAGGAGAAGAGATTGGTCTAAATGAACAGGAATAAGATGTATGTGTATCTGGGTAGATTAAAAAAGATTAAAATCCAGTAATATCACTAAAACTGCACACACTTCAAAGCTATGCTGCAATGATTTTTATTAAAAAGGTAACATTTGTCTTGTTGTGCTTTCTTGGTAAGTCACAATATTTTTCTATTCCTGGAATGAGATATCACAGCAAGAATTCAATGATAAGATTAATGCCAAGTTTTTAATGAAAAACCAGCTCAGCTCAACTCTGCCAAAAGAAATGGTTAATGGCTGCCTGTAAGGGTAAAAATGGAATATCAAATTAATCTTTTTATATCAAGGATCAATGCAAGCTAAATAGTCAAAATTGTTTCTCCTTATTAACCATTATCTTTAATGATTTATTGCATTCTTTATTGATAGTTGAAATTAGTCCAGTGAGGTAATTAGCAGTCCCTGCAAACACAATGAAGCTGACTAAATGATTCAGGTAGATGAGTCAGCAACGCACCAGGTGCAAAAACTGCAAGCCTTGCAGTTGGGAAAATTATGGTTTCTGGATTAACAACTTGCTGTTATTTCCCTTCTCTTTCCCTGTTTGCCACTGGGAGCCGGCAGGCCACCCACTCCAGGCAATAGCCAGCTTGCTTTCCTCCGAGACTGGAGACGTTCTCCCCCACACACTCGTCCCCATTACCACTTATTCATGCACACAGCAGTTGGAATTCTAGCTCTGCCACTTACAAGCTATGTGAATTTAAGCAAATTGTTTAAGCTAGCCTCAATTCCTTTATGAATAAAATAGAAATAATTACACCCATCTCAGAGATATTGTGAGCATTAAATGAGATTACACATCAAGTGCTTACACTTACAAAACGGTCTAGCACATGATAAATACAACATGTATTAGGTATTTTTTTCCTAGTTTGAATGTTTTTTAAAATTTTTATATTTTATTTTTCAATTATAATTGACATACAATATTATATTAGTTTCAGTTGTACAACCCAGTGATTAGACATATCTTACTAAGTGATCATCCTATTAAATTTCATACCCATCTGATGCCAAATATAGTTATTTGAATATTATTGAACATATTCCTGTGCTGTACTTTACATCCCCATGACTATTCTGTAACTACCATTTGTACTTCTTTTTTTTTTTTAAGATTTTATTTATTTATTTTTAGACAGAGGAGAAGGGAGGGAGAAAGAGAGGGAGGAACAGCAATGTATGGTTGCCTCTCACATGGCCCTCACTGGGGACCTGGCCTGCAACCCAGGCATGTGCCCTGACCGGGAATCGAACCGGGATCGTCTGGTTCCCAGCCCGTGCTCAATCCACTGAGCTACACCAGCCAGGGCTGTACTTCTTTTTTTTAATCCTCACTCGAGGATATGATTACTGAGTTTAGAGAGAGAAGCGTGGAGCTGGGGGGAGAGAGAGAGGGATGTGAGAGAGAAACATCTACCTGTTGCCTCCTGACACATCCTGAGTGGGATTGAACCTGCAACCCAAGTATGTGCCCTGACTGGGAATCAAACCCTTAAACTTTTTGGTATATGGGACTACACTCCAAACAACTGAACCACCCAGCCAGGACCCATTTGTACTTCTTAATCCCTTCCCCTTTTTCACTCATTGCCCCACACATCTGTCAGTTATCAACACTATCAAAATGTTCTGTGTTCTAGGAGTTTCTGTTCTGCTTCTTAGTTTATTTGGATTTTAGATTCAATAGTTGAAAGATATGTATTTATTTACATTTTATTGTTTATATTTTCAATTTTTTTTCTTTTTAAAGAATACCCTTTAACATTTCATATAATACTGATTTGGTGTTGATAAACTCCTTAATTTTTTCTTGTCTCGGAAGCTCTTTATCTGTACTTCAACTCTAAATGATAGCTTTGCTGAGGAGAGCAATCTTGGCTACAAGTCCCTGCTTTTTGTCACTTTGATTATTTCTTGCCAGTCCCTTCTAACCTGCAGTTTCTTTTGAGAAATCAGTTGACAGTCTTATTGGAGCTTCCCAGTGGGTAACTAACTGCTTTTCTCTTGCTGCTTGTAAGATTCTCTCTTTATCTTTAACCTTTGGCATTTTAATTATTATGTGTCTTAGAGTGGGCCTTTTTGCATCCCTCTTGTGTAAGACTCTCTGTCCTTCCTGGACTTGAACATCTATTTCCTTCACCAAATCAGGGAAGTTTTTTTTCATTATTTTTTCAAATCAATTTCCAATTGTTCTTTCTCTTCTTCTGGCATCCCTATGAGGTGAATGTTAGAATACTTGAAGTTGTCCTAGAGGCTGCTTATATTGTCCTCATTTTTTAATTTCTTCTTTCTTCTTGTCTGCTTGGTTATTTTTTCCTTCTTTATGTTCTAATTAATTTATTTGATTCTCAGCTTCAACCACTTTACTATAGTTTCCTTGTAAATTGTTCCTTATTTCAATTAGTGTATCCTTTGTTCTGACTGGATCTTTACATGCTATTGAGGTTCTCACTAAGTTCCTTGAGCATCCTTAAAACCAGTATTTTGAGCTCTGCATCTGATAGATTGCTTATCTCCATTTTTTT
>PVJI01016910.1:0-37063 GCA_004026765.1 Micronycteris hirsuta
TTTGATTATCAAATATGTGGTATAGCACAGAGACATTGTCATAATATAGAAAGCCATTTTCTGACCAGATATATTTGCCCTCTGCTGAGGACCAAGGGCATGGCGGTTATTTTTTTCCTACCAGATCTCCGGTCTCATTGAGAGTCCACATGAGGATGCAGAATGTACACTGTTGAATACCTTGTTTCCTCGGGCTGTAGAGGAGAATTCGGTAGATAATAGGAGACGTTAGATAATAGGAGACAGGCTAATTATTTCTAACAATTATCAGAAATCCGTGTACGGTTTATGTTGGTATCAATTTAGCTTTGAAAAGCAAATATGTAAATAGAATGCAAATCACAATAATCAGTAGCTAAATTGTTTGTAATAAATGTAGATATTTTACATTTCCTCTTGGCTCAGAAATGATTGGAGAATATAAACTATCTCATTGAAATTAATGCAGGTTCTCCACTGCCATTAGTATTTTCAAGTATTACCCACTCCATTACAGACTGAAATCAGCAGGCATTAAAATGAAAAAAACAGTGCTCTTTTAAGATGTAATTATCCACTGTAACATGTTAACACTTTCAAACTTCAGATTCATAATTAAAGACCAAGAAAATCATCTCAGGCTTCCACAACCACCTACCAATCTAGCCTATTGTTTAAGGATATGAATAAATAGAGACTTCATTTTAGTTTGAATTCAGTGAAATCATATTTCAATATAATTGATTAACTTTCAGCTAGAGTGATGAAGAAAAACAGTGAGGAGACACAGGTAACAAGTATATGAAATGAAAGTGATATCATCAGTACAGGTTTACGGGCATTTCAGATATTATAGTGGAATATTACAAACTATTTTATACCCATAGATTGGACAGCTTGGATGAATCAGCCAAATATTTTAAAAGATACAAACTATTACATTTTACTCAAGAAGGCATAACCTGAATAATCCTATACTTATTAATGAAAGTCCATTCAGCGTTAGAAACATTCAAACAAAGGAAACTCCAAATCCAGGGGGTTTTGCTAGTAAGTTACACCAAAAACTTAAGGAAGAAATAAACCAATTCTACACAAACTGTTCAATAATATAGAAAAATAGTGGCTGCTTCCAAAATACCTAAAGAGGCCGGCATTGCACTGATACCAAAAGTAGAGAAAAATAAGAACCACACTGTTCCTCATGAATAAAGTTGTAGAACGCTTCAAAATTTTAATGAACTGGATCCAACAATATACAAGAATGATAATAATCAATACCAAGTGGGGTGTATTCAAAAATAAGCTTGGCTTGATTTTGGAAAAGCCTTCAATGTAATTCAACATATCAACAAAAGGCGGGGTGGAGAGAATACTTGACAATGTCATTATCTGCAGAAAAACACATTTAACAAAATTAAACATCCACTCATGCTAAAAGTTCCCAGTGAATAGCAATGACTGGGAACTTCTTCAAACTGATTAGGAACTTTTACAGAAAAACTACGCTTAATATTCTACTTAATAGTAAAAAACAAATACATTCTTTTCACATTAGATTATGACCAAGGAAAAGATTTTCACTGTTACCACTCTTATTAAACATTTGACTCTTTGATATTTAGCCAGTGCAATAATGCGAGTAAAAGAGAGAAAAGATATAACAGGACAAAAGTATTGGAAACAAAAATAATAAATTGATCCTGTTTTCAAATGGCATGATTACTTATTTTGAAAATTCCAAGAATTGTTAAGAGTAATATTAACAGGAAGAATTCTCAGAGAGGATGGAAAAATATGATTATCTAGGATTTAGCAAAACAACCTTAAAAATAAAATTTTTCAGAATTACAAGGACAATTTTACAAATGCTTTATTCAGAGTGGAAAAAAACTACATGTGTCTGTTGTTAGGCAAGCAGCCTAAAAAGTATAATGGTTAGGCCTGGCTGGTGTGGCTCCGTGGAATGAGTGCCAGCTGTGAACCAAAGGGTCACTGATTCGATTCCCAGACAGGGCACACACCTGGGTCGCTGGCCAGGTCCCCGGAAGAGGCTGTGTGAAAGGTAACATTGATATTTCTCTCCTTGTCTTTCTCCTTTCTTTAAAAATAACCCCCCATAAAAATAAATTTAAAAAAATATTTCTCCTTTCCCCCTCTAAAAATAAATAAATAAAATATTTTAAGAAAAGAAGAGTGGTTTAGAAATTTTAATTAACAAAGTTAACAAGTATTAACTAATGAGTAAACAAAACATTTTACCCTTAAATATTAGATATATATATTTTTTTTCTCAAGCACCTGGAATATTTTTCAAAATTGACCACATGAAAAGACACAAAGTAAATTTTAGCAACTATGAAATAATTAGTTTCATAAGGTCCACAAACGTCCAACAAAATGGAAATTAATTAGAGATTCTGAAAAAGGAATAATATATTTATATGTAACTACATGAACAGAATGAAGCATATTATAATAGAAATTAGAAAATATTTTGAACTGAACATTAATTGCACTACTCATATCAAAAATTGTGGGATCTATGTAAGCAGAGCTTAGAAAATTCCAGCTTTAAATCATTACTGTATCAATAAAACAAAGACTAAGAATCCATGAGCTAACTTCTTAGCTAAAGTACTAATTTAATATAAGAAGTTAGGGAACCAAAAATAGAGTAAGGGCAATAAAAGCGGAAGGATGGAAATAATAAAATTGAAACCACAAACTGATGAATTAGGAGACCCAGGCAACCTAGTGGAAGGCTCTCACACAAAATCTAGTGATTTCTTAATATTAATAAACAAACTTCCATCAATATTAACCAAGAAAATAAATTCCACTTAAACTCCACACATTAAATGCCTGTTTAATCTCTAATTTCTCCTGAAATGTCACTAATAGAACACTGTAGGAATAAACACACACACACACACACACACACAGAAGAGGGTGGACAGAGACAGCTGGCAAGAAGTGGTAACATGACTTTGAAGATGAATAACAGATGGGCAAATGGTCATTAAACCAGCAAAAGCAAGAAAAGATGGTACTTTAGATAAGAACATAACCAACTTTCCAGAATTCTGGGAAAGCTCTAGAACCGAGGACATCAGATTTTTCTTTTTACAAGAAGAGTCTGAAAACAAATTGCCTTTTTTCCTACGGAGTCAGAAATATTTTCTTTCACTCTGACAAATCCAGACCTCCGGAAAGGGTGTGTGAAAGCTCTGGGCTCTGACAAAGCAGGCAAAGTTGACACAGATGATAAATTCAAGGTGTGAAATTTATGTATGTAAAATTTATTTATTTATTTATTTATTTATTTATTTATTTAAAGGTCAAGCAAAACAAAAAATGAAAAACCAGAATTATCTTCTGGAAAGTGGGCCCCTTGTAGTACAGGCTTCCCCCACTAGATGAGCGTTTTAGGAGCCCATCTCTATCAGTGTACCAGATGGCATTGTTGTGAGAGGCTGAATTCTGCTTCAGTTAATTTTTTTGAAGACTCAACACCTTTGTTATTCCATGATGGGTGACTTACATGCACCTGTCCACATCATGCTGATCGTTCAGCAGTTTTGGGCAAAAAAACAACATAACCCCTGTGTTCCACCTTTTCTATTCACCCCATTCTTCCCTGAGTGACTTTTTTTGTTTGTTTGTTTCCCCAGATGGAAAAAAGTCCACAAAGGGAAACGTTTTGCCGGTGTGGAAGAGGCAAAACAAAAAACAGCAGAAGCACTAAAAGGCATCAAAATCAAGGAGTTCAAAAACTGTTTAGAGCAGTGGAAAGAATGTCTCATTATGTACACTGCATCGAATGGAGAGTATTTTCAAGGTGCCTGAAGTTTAAACATGTAAGAATAAATACACAATGTTTTATAAATAAATTCTGGTAAATAGACACACACCATTTTCTAGATGGAAAATCTAATAGTCAGATAACATTTAAAGACAAAGGGATGGGTATATAAAAGCAAATATTTTACAATTTCTTGCCCGACTGGTATAGCTCAGTGGACTGAGCGCAGGCTGGGAACCAGAGGGTCCTGGTTCGATTCCCAGTTGGGGCACAGCCTGGGTTGCAGGCCAGGTCCCCAGTGAGGGCCATGTGAGAGGCAACCATACATTGCTGTTTCTCTCCCTCTCTTTCTCCCTCCCTTCTCTTGTCTCTGAAAATAAAGAAAATCTTTTAAAAAAAAGCAAATATTTTACAATTTCTGTATGACAAGAAGCATGCTATTCACTCTTTCTAGGATGAGTTCACTTCTAATTTTTTCTGTTTTGGTTTAAGAATAATACTCCCTACTTAAAGGCAATAAGTTCTTTTTCTTTAATTATTTAAAATATAACCATGTTACAACATGCTTCTCATTGTTCTATTTTTTTTCTTTCCCTCCCAGGTGTAGTCTCTGCTGAAGCATTTCATGAGATTTTTTTATAAAAACATTTTGTAAATAAAATATTTTAGTTTTTATTTTGAGCTCATTGCCCATGTCCTACAATTCACTGTACAACCAACTGAGATCCATAAGTTTGGGGTACAAGAGAAAAAACCTGCATCTTTTTTCTGTTGGGCTTTTCAATTGTATTATCAAAGAAATGTCAGTTTTTAGATTAATTTCTGGAGTTGACATTTACTTTGACATGTTGGAAGTTGAAATTTGTAGTTCACATCCAGGCATGAAGAAGCTTTGAGGTTTGTGTTTCTTGTGGAAGACATTTTTCTATGTCTCCCTAGAGTCATAGGAGAGACAAGCTTCCTTGTTTTATTTTAGTGAACAAGTAGAATACTTTAGTTTTCTTTTAGGTGACATTGTGCTTTCCGAATGACAGCTCAAACCTCAGGATATGGTAGTGGACTCACGGGTGCCCTGCAAAGATCCCTGTTACCCTACAAGATCAACCCCCGAGTTCTATGAGTGTCGAGTTTTAATAACTATAGATGCCCTATCTCCACCAAATTGCCTTTGGCTGAGGGGGGCCATCTCACCTGAGAAGTCATCTACCTGCCGCCCCCAGGCCATAGCCCACGCTCCACTGAAGTCAGACTATACAGTGTAAACCTTTGCACCACGGGCTGGATTATTCTTTGATACTCTTTCTACTCCAGTCTTCCTCTGTGGTTCATGCCAAGGCTTTCCCCTGCTTCATTTGTTCTTTTCAGGAGTTTTTTTTGTTTGTTTTTTCTGAAGCCCATTCTTGAATGTATCATCTGTACCTGAGTCCTTGTATCCAGCTCTGTTTCTAGGGAACCCAGAACACAGGCCCCTTTCCAAGAAAATTCTCACTCCTCTCTTTCTCCACCCAAAGCTTCTGTGGTAGATCGGCAGCCTCTGTGTAACGGAATTGCTCTTTCCTTCAAAGTAGAATTTACTTCTGTGTTTGCTACATTTTTATCTAGCAGTTTGTTATAGGCTAGGCAGTTCTGCTATTGCTCAAGCCACACACACACACACACACACACACACACACACACACACACACTCAAATGGTTCTTTAACCTTGTCAGGGTTACTCGGTTGGAGTGGTGTCCTGTGCATCAGAAGGTTGCTGTTTGCTCCCTGGTCAGGGCACACGCCTAGTGTGTGGGATCAGTCTGGTTGGGGCGTGCATGGGAGACAGCAGCTCCACGTTCCTCACATCGTGTTTCTCTCTTTCTCTCTTCTTCTCTCTTTAAAATCAATAAAAGATATTCTCGGGTGAGGATTTAAAAAAAAGTTCTTTATATCTAATTGTATTTTTAGTTTCTCTGAATAATACAGTTAGTTGTGTCCACTATAGATCAAGTCATTTGTAAATTAGGGTTAAAACTACTCCCTTCATGTAAAAGCTTGTTAACACTTTAGTCAATCTCAGAGCTTGAAGGGGCTATTTGACCATGTAAAGCACGTCTGAAGGAGACAAAGGAAACGAGAAAGAGGCATAATTACCTTCATACTGGGAATGAAAACCCAGCTTTTGTTGGAAGCAATTTGGTAGTATATACCATGGATATAAAAACTATTTACAAAATTTGACTCAATTCTACTTCTTTCCCAAGGAAATCTTTTTTGAGAGAAAAAATTAACATAGAAGGGAAAACATGTATAAAATGGCAATGCCGTTTAGTGTTACAATAGAAAGTAATTGGAAACAACCTAAATGCTGCCCAACAGATGAGGGGAAAAGAAATAGAAAAATTCATAGCCGAAAATAAAACCAACAGAGTTCTTTAAGTAAGTTATCCAATCTAAACAGATCTCTGAGTTAGGCAGGCTCTGCTCTTTTTTCAGACACACACATCCACACAAAAACAGGTCAACTTTCTGTAACCAACCCGATAAAAACAAGTTGCAACAAGTAACATTATGGTTGAAGAGGCCAAAGCCACTTGGGCAAGAGATTTTTATTTATTGGGCTATAAAAGCCTCCTTGGAATGGAACTCTCAGGATTGATAAATGCACAAGTGAGAGAAAGTCATCATAACCAGTTAGGTTATCGCCATTTATTTGATGGAATTAAATAATAAATGTGTTCTACAAGATAAAACATAGCTGGAGATGAATTCTAAAATTTATTTTCATTCTTAGTTTGCCCTAAAGTTGTTGCTCTAAATTGACATAAAGGGAAGTCGAGTTACATAAATTACATTCATACCTAACTTTTTATCTTCTTCTACCCCTCCCCACACCCAGGGACATTTTTTTTCTTCTTCCCTTTACTGTTCAGTATTTTATTTACTCTTTAAGGATTAATTTATCTTTTTAATAATCTCTCAGTAAAATTCCTTTTCCTACCACTATTGTGGCATATATGAAAACACAGTTTACTAATCTATGAATAAATATATCTCTTTCCCCTACAGCAGGATTTAATAGCAAGGAATGCACTTCATCTTTATAATTGTTTGTCTAGTAAACAGCAGTAGTTAAATAAGGACTGAGTTAATGTAAATTAAATTAATGTAATATAAATTAATTTTATCCCTCAAATTTTATCACTAGAAATTTGATCATCATACTATTCATTCTTTTTTTTTAAATGCAGATACTGGAAAGAATCAAATTGCTGAGAAACGAGGTTTCAACATTCCATTAAGTCTCAAGCCTTGACATTCATTTTGTTATTTTCCAGACCCTTCTCCTTTTGGATATTGCTCACTTCCTATTCCAAATATGAGGTTGTGGAAGTTGGCCATACTTTTATATCTGAAATAAATTGCTACTGCAGAGCATCATAGGCACACAATACACATTAACCTTATTAAATTATTGACAATGTAAGAAACTCACGTGTGCTTTAAGAATTTTTCTTTCTACCCATTTCCATTAACATTTTGCAACATGTTTTCTCCCACTACCACTCGATGAAAACTTCTATAATATCAATAATTATAATATCAAGATTGGGTACTGACTACATCCCTGCATTATTTTTCCTAGGGCATTTGTGTGCAATGCTTAATTTAATCCTCCAAAACCTGACTAGGTTGTCTTTTGCACATTATAAAAGTTATTAATCTAAAAAAGATACTTAAGAAAAATTTTAAATAGAAAACTTTATTATTAAGAAATGTATCTCATTTATAAATAAAGCTATCAATGAGAGTGCTTCAATTGTTAAAATTTAGTTTTATATTACACCGAAATTGATTCCACTGTCTATTGATTAGATATAAGTGGAATATTTTCTGTCAACTGATACAGTAAAGTTAATTTTTGTTCAAGTATCTGTTTACATATTTGATAATTTTGTTTATATTTCATCAGTACATTGCCAAATTTAAAATATGTAATATTGCATTTATGTGGATTTTATATTTGTTGTGTTTCTGTTAACCTACAATCATCATGTATTTGATATCCTTGAACAGAGATCTAACATGGCAATTTTTTAAAATATACCAGATTAAGATCCTCAGGAAGATTTTTTGTTTTGCAAATAAATTTCAAAAACATCATGGGCTTTTTATAATTAAATATAGAAACTATATTGGTTTGCCAAAATGAATATTTTAATATAACACTTCATCTTAAAGTATGAATACTACCTGGTTGCTATCCTGGAGCAGAAAAAGGACATTAGCTAAAAATTAAATAAAGGTAAACAAAGTATGAACTGGTTAAAAAATGAAAGGAGTAGCCTTAGAGGACAATGAACGTTCAGCCGGAGTGACCTCGTAGGAAAGCTGAACTCCTGCGTCTGAAGGAGATCTTCAACTCAAAATCATTCCTTAGCCCTCTCCTTTTTTATTGACCTGGATATATTTCCTCTAACAAGACTTGAATAGTTCTCTTTATTTGCCTCATTCTTTTCATAAAACACCTGTCAGAATTCAGTGATTTTTCTTTTTTAAAAAAATTATTCAATTTATTTAAACTAAAAAAGAGATTTGTATATCAGTACTTTACAAAGTATGCTACTTATCCATATACACACACTAAAATAGACATGCATGTCCTTTAAAGCATTTAAGAATAATAAACACAAAATAAGATTTTAATGTGTGCCCAAACTGGGAGGAGGTTGGTATTGGTGGATATGGTTGAATTTGGTATATCCTGCCTACCGAACTAACAGAACTTCTGATGAATGTGACTTATGAGAAAAGTGGAGAATAAATGATGATTCCTAGTATTTTTATTTAGATAACTGGTGGATTTGCTCCCGTGGAATAAATTAATAATTTTAAGATTTGGGAGTTAGAGTTGTCATGTGCACAGATGGAGTACCCAATATTATGTGAGCTCCCTTGCAATTATGCAGGGGTCATGTGATTAGCTCTGGCCAATAAGATGTTGTCAAAAGTGATGGTGTCACTCCCAGGCTCAATGTAGCAAAGAGTTTATGAGTCTTGTCTTCTTCTGTAGTGATTACCTATTCCAGATAGTACGCTTAAAGATGGGAGGGTCCTCATCACCATGGCACTAGAATGACAATGGGCAGCAGAGACTGCCTTCAACTAGTCACTCCCATATAATGTGAATACGTAACATGAATAAAATTATATATATATATATATACACACACAAAGATATATCTTTGTATGTATAGATGTAATTTTATCTTTGTATTATTTGTATTATTATTGTATTATTCCAAGGATGTTGACATTCTGGCAGTTGTCAATTGGGGTAGTTAATATTAATTCATGAAAAATAAAATAAGTCTTAAGAGAGTCTAATTTTGATTTGGAGTAGTTGTGCTTTGCAATAATCTAATATTCTCATAAGAAATTAAACAAAAACTCTTCAAAAAAGGTTTAAAAATCTTAAAACTCCGCAGCACCCAGAATACCACATTGAACTTAAGAAAATACTTTCTACCTTTTTGCTAAGACTTTTAGAGGAGGAGAGCAGGCCTTGTAGTTTGGGATATATTATCAATATTTAGTGTACAAACAGACAGGTCCGCCACTAAGAGAAATAGAGAAAACTTTAAGGGAGCAAAATATGCGCAGTGATTGAAACTTTTGAGAGGCCCGAGCTGCATGGCACTATCAACTTGCATTTTGTAGAGGTCATGTTCAAGCCGGGTATAGGCATTCATGGTTGTGCAGTTGTTTGTGATTCTGAGGCCTGTGTATGCTAGAAAAACCCATGCCTCCTGCCTCCTTGGTCTCTGCAGCGCAAGGATGATGTCAATAGAGCTGACGTCACACTGGCTTTTTCAAAGCTAACATCTCCTGCAGTCATCCTGGGCCTGGGAAGGGTGACCACTCAGGAGTCTCGCATGTATGCTGGTGTTCCCATTGCTAATGTGTTGTTCAACACCTTGATGCAGAGATATCCTCTCAAGGTCTGGGGGAAACACAATTAAAGAGGATTGAAGCAGATCTGAATAGTAAATCAAATCCAACATTTCTTTTCCTCTGGCAGTCTGGATTCCTAATTCTACACTCCACTCAAATCTTCTGTTACCTCATGTCATCTAAAGGAGCCTATTATTGAAATGAGGTTTCAATCGAAGAAGCACTTTTGAAGCCATTCTCAGGTATCTGAGTTAAAATTACGAATCTAGAATTTTGTTTAGCGTGCCTTTATTAAAGCATTTGGTTCAGTACCATATTATGGTTTTTCTTCTGTAGTCTAGTGCTCTGGAAATCCATGTCCACACTCCTCCATTAGCACAAAAAACAAAGTGACTGTTTTCTCTCTGTCACCCACAGAGAACCTTAAAAGAAGATAGTGCTGATGCCAAGTTGACAACAGGTAATCCAGCCTGACCCTTGCATCTTTTTGTATATGAACATGCCCCATGGGCCAGACATGTCCACCTGGAAGCAGCTGGAATGTGAGATTTGCTAAACATCTCAAACCAAGAGGGAGAAATGAATGTGGGTCTTGAATAGAATGAGCATTCCTTGTTAGGCATTAGCTGACTCGGGTGGAGTCATGACGGGTCCTAGGCAAGAGTGGCCAGCTTCAGGAGGGGAGGAGTTGTTTCTGCCAGCAGTGGTAGTTCATCCATATTTGGAAGTTCATTACTCAGGCTCATTAGAATATGCCCAAATTGATGTCTTCTAATCCCTGTCCTTCCATTCTTTCCTCAATAGCCCATTAAAGTTCACAGAGACAGCTGACAAAGCTGTGAATGCATTATTATTCAGCTACCCTCAGATAAGAACTTCCCTTAATTTTTAAAAAGTTGAGAATCTGTCATATGAATTAAAACTTTATTTTCTGTCATAGTAACTGTCTCATTTTTTTTTTTTAACTTATAAGCAGAACTGGGAATTTAAAGCCCAGATAATACCAACTGTTTTCTTCCTTCAAGTTCTAACGCATGCTAAGGACTAGTCAGGGCACCCCGCCGTCTTGCATGCTTTAAGTTTGCTATTCTGCCACAGTAGCTGCTTAGCCTCCCAAATCCTTTCTTTCTTTATGCATTTCGGTTCCGGCAACTATAAGTGATCGTTCAATTCCTGTTTGTTACTGTGTGCCCGAACCCCTAGTATCCTGTTTTATACTGGAGGTCATGATGACCTTCAAAAAGAATTATATCAGCAAACTAACTCCAGTTTCCATTTTAAAATAACATTTCCCTTAAATGCATGTCTATTACCAAAAGTCAGGTAAGGAAAATAGAAGCCACTTCCTATGTTCTAGGTATTTTAATATACGGATAAGGGGCTTAAACAGACAGTAAAAAGCAAAGGCCAGTAACAGTTTTGTCTGAAGCATCAATGAAGATGGTCTAACAGGTGTACCAGGAAGTTGCCGCAGCCCTCAGTCTCTGGAGAGCTCTCATTAGTTATTTTGGTCTGAAGCAGTAAAGCAGGTGGTTCCCACAAATGCATTGGCTAATCTGCTATGAATCTCATGTGTGTTCATACATCTAGCCTCACCTGTCTCTAGATTAATAATATCTCCTCCTACTACTTTCATATCTCATGTGGGTACCTTTCAACAGGAAAGGCCAACTTGGAAACACACAGGAAGAGCAGTTATGCAAGACAAAGTGACTGCCTTCTCTCTGTGACACAAAGAAAACCTTCAAAGGAGGTGGTGCTGATGCCAAGGAGAAAACAGGTAATCCAGCATGAGCAGCATTCTTTTCACATAATATTTTCTCAAAATTCAGCTATGTCTGTTATATAAAAATATTTAAGGCAGGCTTTTGCTTAAAAAATACTTTCATAAACATAAGACAAAATAAAACAAAACGTTCAGATATGAGCCAAATTTAAAGAGCAGTGGTTGATGAACTTTATCTGAAAAAGAAGTAAACGCATTCTGCTTTTTCAGCCACCGCCTTACATATCCTCTGTCTCCACTATTCTACTCTGCAATGGTATCGCTAAAGTGGCCATTAATAGGACATAAAAAGATATGGCTGTGTTTCAGTAAAACTTTATTTATAAAAACAAAAGGCTGGATTTAACTTCAGAGCCATTGACTTTCCCTGTGGTTGAGGGGAAAGTCCACTTGTCCACTTGGTGGTGGTCGGGGGAGGTGCAGTTCCTGTTATTGCTTCCTAGAAGTCAAAAAAAGGGAAAAAGACACATATGTAATAGTCTATAAAATGTTGACTAGAAGATTAAATGTATTTTGAAAGTTGATGCTTAATTCATTAAATTCTTTATGGAATATTTCATGTTGATCTTTAAAACACGGATGTTGTATGCAATTACTCTTTTCCAAAGTAGATTAGGGACTATACAAAGCAGTAACACGATTCATATTTTTATACAGGCCTTTAAAGAAATCAAGTTATAGTAATTAACCTTCAAACAGTTAAATTGTCACTGAATTTTAAACTGAGGTGGTAAATGTAATGTTTCTGACACAAAGTGAAGTGTGCTTAAATTTTTGAAAATATGAAGTAGTTTTTATGTCCCTTAGAATATCCTAAACATCAGTTTTTTTTCAAATACTTTTGTAAGAGCTGAATAGCTGTGTTCTGGTTGAAATTTAACAATTTCCATGCAATATGGGACAATACCAGAAAATCATACTTTTACTCTTGTTGCAAATCCACCCAGCTGTATGAAAGCAGACTTGTCACTTAACACCTGTTCTCGGTAATAACAACTCTTAGGAATATTGGGAAAGCACTTTTTCAAACAGTTTATATTTTACAAGTGACAGTATGTATTGATTGACTAAGTTAAGACAGAAAAGAGCACTTGTGTCTTTTGAAAAGACCACGAAGGATTGATCTTCAATTAGTTGGACAATAATGTGAAAGGAGCATTTTTGAAAGTAGTATTGAAATGTAGATTGAAGTTAGAGCTGTCTAATTCTAGGTCTTTGTGCAATAAAAAATGGGGAAAGAATCAATAAGTAAAAATATTTGGAAACATTGCAGTCATTGATATTTCCCCCATTATTTGAATATGTAATAGGCGCGTGTTCACGGAGTGAATTAAGAAGAATACAAACTAGAGCACCAGATGTTTTGGGAGATTCTGCTTCACCTGTACTTTATTTTCTTTGTAACATTTTGTTTCACCCATGAAATGGATCTGAAATTAAGAGATAACAGGAAATAACTTCTAGACTTGGACACTTAATCACGCAAAATATTATTAAATTCTCCTTGTCATTCCAACTAAGTTTCTTTTCATGAAAATTTGTGGAAAGAGGTAAAGGAGTGCCTTAACCTTAATGTCAAGTCAGTGTAGTGATGTTCATCAACAGAGGTTCGTGTTGGTATTAAGTCAAGGCTCTCAGGACTGAAATCTGTGCCCACTGTCTACTGCTAAAAGAAAAAAAAGGAAAGAAAGGAGAGAGAGAGAAAAGAAGAAGGAGAAGAAGGAGAAGGAGAAAGAAGAAAGAAAAAGGAAAGGAAAAAGAAAAAGAAAAGAAAAGAAAAGAAGAAAGAGAAACTGGTTTTATCTACATTGAGTTTCCATAAGGAAATTGGCTCATTAAAATCTTCACAATGTGTACCATATTTTCTTTGTTCCAACTTACCAGATTTATTACATTTTTTCCTTAAATATCAAAAGATCCTTCTTCACATGGAAGGATATATACAAGGGCGGGCAAAAGTAAGTTTATAGTTGTGAATACGTGAAAGAGTTTATTCTTAATTATTATTTATCTATTTATTATTGTATTATTTATTGTTATCATTAACCTACTTTTTCCCACCCCTCTTTATAAAAACTGTAGATAGTATTAGAAATTGTAAAATATCTATTCTCTTTGACCAAGTGCTTCCACAATGAAATATACTTATTTTAAAGAAATATAGAAAACAAGCACTTTATTATATTCACAAAACTGATAGAAATTGAAGTTAAATAATTATAATATCTCAGAACATTTAAATTAGTATGTTATGGTTCATAAAAGTGATATGATGAGGAGACATTAAATACAGTTGTGTAAAATTCCCCAGGAAAATTCTCATGGCACATGAAGTACAATGATGTTAGAAAGTAATATACAAAGTACACAGAGTTGCAACAATGATAAGCTATTGGTAATATAGATGTTTTGTTTTGTTTTACCTTGTAAATATTTGTATGCTTTGATTTACTAGGGGGGCTCAAAAAAGACGGAATCATCTTCTGGAGGGCAGGCCCCCTGCAGTACTGGCTTCCCCAGCTAGGTGTGTGTCCTCGGAACCCATCTGCATCAGTGTGCCAGTCAGCATTGTTGTAAGATGCTGCGTTTTGCTTTGGTAAACATTTTTTTTAATTAAAAAAGAAATTTTCAACATGTTTACCCAGTTCATGATGGGTTATTAAGGAGCACATCTGTCCACACCGTGCTGAGGGTTCAGTGGTTTTTGACCAAAAATGGCATGACCTCTGTGCTCCACACTCCCTATTCACCCGATCTCTCCCCAAGTGACTTGTTTTGTTTCCTGAAATGAAAAAGTCCTCAAAGGGAAATGTTTTGCAGATGTGGAAGAGGTGAAACAAACAAAGACAGAAGCACTAAAAGGCATCGAAATTGATGAGTTCACAAACTACTCTTGAGAAATGGAAAAAATGTCTCAATAGGTGTACTACATCAAATGGAGAGTACTTTGATGGTGACTGAAGTTTAAGTATGTGAGAATAAATGCACACTTTTTATAAATAAATTATGTTTTAGGGGTTCCCCGTCATGCAAGGAGACTCTGGTTTCCTCATATAAGGTACTCTGTTGCCTGGCGATAGTGATGAATAGGTAATTGCATTAACCATGAACTTGATAAAAGCAAGGGTTCAGACATCTCAGGGTTAAAGGTCAAGACAACCTCAACATGAAATTTACCTAGACCAGCAGAAATGCTAGTGATGGGTTAGAAGTCTAAAATGGGTAGTGAAAGAGAAAGGTAATCGATATAATCAATAGCCTTAAGTCAGTTGCAGAAGTATTGATTGTGCTTGTTACAAATTGGCTTTCCTTAAGCTTTAATAGATATTAAGGCTGACTTCAAGCTTAAAGACTCAGTGACAAAACAGACCAAAGCGAACACAAGTGGGTCTGAGTGGAAAAGGAGCGGCCTTCTGTATCCCATGTCAAACCCCCTCCACCAACCTCTGGTAGCAATAGAAGATACTGGAAGTTTTAGTCGGCTCAGACCCACTGCCACTGCCCTTACTGACCACTCTTTCGCTTTTTGACCTGGGACTTTCACCAGGCATTCAGTGCCTGCGGGGTCCACTTACAAAGGCAGCCTAAAGTATTGGGGATTTCACATCCACAGGCTCAGGCCTCAACACATCAGAGAAACAATCTGGCAGAGAGACACTCCACCTTACCACCCCATGGACAGATTTACAGAAGACGTTCTTTATACCTCTCAGGGGACCTAGAGAAGGAGTCAATCTCCATTTCCCATACGGGTGCCTTTGAGAGAAACCCACTTTTTGGCTTTCCCTTCTTCATCTCTCTCTTGACATTCTTGAATAATTTCCCAAATAGACTACCTAAAACCACTTTCTTATCTCAGGCTCTGCTTTTTGGGAAACCCAAACTAAGCGATTATCATATTAATTTTAAGTGATTTCTAGGACCATAATTCTAGTACTAGATAAGAGTGGTATAATAAAGTAAGTTTATGGTTCTATTCACTCTATATAGAAATGAAGCCCTGGCCAGTGTGGCTCAGTTGGTTGGGCATCAACCCACAAAGAAAAAGGTTGCCAGTTTGATTCCCTGCCAGGGTTGTGGGTTCCATCCCTGGACAGGGCGCGTATGAGAGGCAACCAGGTGATGTTTCTCCCTCACATCAGTGTTTCTCTCCTTCCCTTTCTCCCCACTTCTTCCTCTCTCACCCTCTAAAAAAAGAAAGAAAGAAGGAAAATGCTGAAATACCAAATGAAATACTATCAATGTATACTAAATTATATGATAATAATTAAGCTATACTGGAGTTATCCCAGGAATAAATACAAAACAGAAAGACTCAAAGTGTCATTTTCTTCAGTGACATGGTCACCCTCCCACATAGAAAATGCAGTAGATTTAACACAAAAAATATTTCAAACTAATAAGTCAGTTTAGTACTAAGACTGAAACCCAAGGATGTCTTGGAATTTACGCTGCATCTCGTTGGGCTCCCGACTGATGCTTGTCATTCTGATTTCTTTATTTCATTGCCATGGTGCACAGAGTGTTAATGATTGATCGATCTAGAGATCTATAACTCTTTTAACGATTTTCTGTTTCAATAAATGATTACATTGTAAGCTCCACGATGGCAAGTAATGTAGCTAACTTTTTCACTGCTATTTCTCCGCATGCTTAGCTCTCTGAGTGCCAAAGGTAAGGTATTCAATACTACTGAGTGGAATTAAGTGTCTTTCCAAACAAAACAATATGTCACCGCTACTCTCATTACCATCACCACCACCATCACCGCCACCACTACCGCCACCACCACCCACTGACCCTGCTTATGTGTAGGCAGAGACCAGAAAAGAACTAGGTAAAATATTCCCAGATACTATCACTACAGTGATTTTTTAAGTGTTCTACATTATAGCTCTCGGTCCTTCATAAAGATTTAGCGAGTTTGAACTCTGATGTGCAAATATGGAAAATGTCTCTGAAGTGCCCTATCTTCACAAAATTATCTATGTTGGCTGTGATAAACACGACAGCTGAGATACTTATTCAATTCACAGTATGCCTGAGCGAGCTAGTTCAGCCTTTGCAAGAATATTTGGTTTATTTAGAAAAGCTAATAATATGTGGTTCTCAAAGTGCACAGAGTATATAATTTGTTAGCTTGGCATTTTATCTCTATTGTTGGTGATAGTTTATCTATAACACCTAGCAGATCTCGAGCTAGTTGATTGAAAACAGAATAAATCTGGGTTAACAATGTATACAGAAAAGAAAGCTGAAGTTCAAACCTCTCCAACTGAATGCTCCGTTATCACTGGGGTGGGCAGGAACTAGACCATACAGATTTCTTGTTTTTCTCCTGGGTAGCCTTTTAGAGATTTGACTTTTCTTCTTTTGATATCCACTTGAGCTAATTATGGGAAAGTAGTTTGAAACTGGGGAAAACTCTTCTTATTACAATTTTTCCTCATCTGAAAGTCAGGAAATGTTATTTTCTTTACCTTACCTCTCTGCATTAAAAGGCAGAAATCCACTTGATAAGCAGTAACCAAACCACTAAGGTAGTTAGAGATTGGTTCTAATGAGGTCAAGGTCAAAAAGTAAATAAAGCAGCATACAAGCCAATTAGCTTTATGTGTATAAATATATTATCCCATGACCGCCCACTGGGTTTCTACCTGGGCCAAAATTCATAACATGGAATTAATTAGAGAATTCAGTGATTCAGCAGAAACCTTCCACCATTAGCAGAGGGCAGGGGGACTTTCAAGTTCATGTCCTCCCACATATGGGCCGATATTGGTTAATTTTTTTCTTTTCTTTTCTTTTAAGTAAAGAAAACATTTGAAGAGGTCAGGTGGTTTACTTGTGAGTTAGGCATATATTAGGAAATACAATAGATAAATTACTTTACAAAATACAATGCAATTGTTCTTCACCCAGCCATAGATTCTCAGCTCCACCTTCGTAAGTGGGTGTGCTTGCATAATGCATGCTTATGGTACAACACTCAAAAGTTTCTCAAGGTTATTCACGAAAATGATTTCACCCTTTCTTCCCTGTCACCCAGACACCCACATCCCTTTGTAAATTTATTAATTGTAACAGATTTTTGTTTGTTCTTTAGGAGAAATGTGTTGCATGTACAACTATTTTATTATAAATCATCTTTTTGCTTCATCATTCACAACAAGTGGCTTAAAAACAATATTCAAGGAGTTAAAACTAGCATTTTGGATGGCCAAGAAAATGCCACACTATTTTGTAATGTAAGTGTCACATGCATGTCCACGCAGAAATTCACAAACTTAGTATAATAATTACATTACTTTCAGTACTTAGCTAATCATTAATAAAAGAAAGGGGTGCAAAAAGATTAGATATTGAGCTTAATAAAGTGAGAAGTATGAGTCTGGCTGCTTAGCCAGGAAAGTACAGCTTCACACCCCAGCGAATGGTAGCATCTCCACACAAAGGGGATTAGCACTTCTCCCTTCCCCCACCTGGTACCAGGTTTTGAAGGGCGAAGGGGGCGGTGCTTGGCCAAAGAAGCCTGTCAGTCTTACTATAGGGCGGATCCATCAAAAGCCTGCAAAAAACGTGGACAATTAATTGAGTCTTTCGAAAAAAACACCTGGTTTACCCAAAAACCCAAACTAGTATCTAATCCCGGGGAAACAAAAAGCCCTTTCTTGTTCTTGCCTGATGGCCAGCACTTGCTGTTCTCTCCACAGTCACCTGGTCCTCGCAGCTGCATGGCCCACAACCCTTGAATACAATAGCACAGCTAAGTGCTACATATATTCAAACAGATGCTAAGCTCACCAGATGTTGGACTGGACTGGACTTTAACAGGGAGCAGAAACTCTGGGCAGTGACCTTTATCCTGGCTCTACTGAGACGAGATTGGATTTTTCCACAGTGAGGAGGACAGAGCCGGGACATTGGAAAGTCAAGAGGGGAAACCCCTTAATTTTACATCATCTATAAAGTTTACCACGGAACCCCATCCTCCCATGGGGGTCTCATCAAATTCTTTTCCTCACAATGCCTTAAGACCTCCACTTCCACCAATAACAATTATAGCAGTGAATGTATTATTATAAGGGGTACATCTTGTGTATCTAAACGTGATCCAACTTTTTTTTGTATATTAAAACAATATCATTTTTCTTTCTTACCTTCTTTTGTGCTTGTAACAGCTGGGTGTGATTTGAAATTTGATATTTTTTATGTTTATAATTGTAAGTATTTGGCTTTTAAATACATTTTAAATATTTGTTTACTGAGTAGAGTTACTAAACAAAGAAAATATTATGTTTTTATCCTTACCTGAGGACATGGTTATTGATTTTAGAGGGAGAGCCAGAGAGGGTGGGAGAGAGGGAGAGAAACATCAGTGTGAGAAGGAGACATCAGTAGGTTGCCTCTCATACACTCTCCAGCCAGGGAAGGAACCCGCAACCCAGGCATGTGCCGTGACCGGGAATTGAACTAGCAACTCTTTGGTGTGTGGAATGATGCTTCAACCAACTGAGCTGCACTGGCCAGGGCTAAGCAAAGGAAGAATTAATAAAATTGCGAATAAATTAAAAGTAAAGGATATTTAAAAAGAAATACAAATGGTTGTATATAATAAAATGGTAAATTGAGAAATAAATTATTTATTTTTAAAAATAATTTAGTTTAAATTAAATTAGCATATTTTGCTGACTCTATGATAAATTTTTACTGTAAAACTAATTAGGAATATGAAACACTTACTTATTTTAGACGACAACACATAAATGCCTGGATTTATTTATATTTTCTCTATTGAGACATCACAATTTTTATGTTATCTAAAAGGTTATTTTTCAACTAGCTTATTTATATTTGTTAACTATTGGAGTAAGCTAAAGGAGGATTCTACATTTAAAATGTTTAAAATTCAAAGTAAAAGGATATATGGATAACATCCATAAAATATAAAGAGATGAAACATTCCTTTGACTATAATTTTTTAAAATTTAAATAATACCCTAACATCCACTTTTCAAGAAAAATGAAAGACAAATATGAGGAGTACTTGTAATACCTGCTAAAACAACCAACTGTAGTGCCTGCAGCACAAGTTTGAGTGGGGCGTCCGCTTCATGAATATTTGTGAGGGACAAAATGAACCCAATACTTCTGAATCATTTTCATAGTGCTCAAGCACAAATTATTTTTCAATAATTCTGGATAGCAGACCAAAACTAATAGTTCTTGTTTCCAGGCACTGTTCTAGAAATGTCTAACTTAAAATGGAAAGGATCATGCAGGTTAGAATCAGTAGATATGGCTTTTCTCTGTAATTTTATATAATTTACTCTTTGTCCTCTCACCTCTCTCTCTGTGTAGTTACATGTATATGCATGTCTATATATATATGTGTGTGTGTATATAGATAGATAGATAGATAGATAGATAGATAGATAGATAGATAGATATGTGTGAGAGAGCAAGGAATCTTTAGGTAACTTATTTTAAAGTAAAAATCATAGTACTTTATTTTCAAATTATTCTTTCCTATTTTATACGTCCATGAGTTAAAGGAGATACTATATTAAGGAGACTTGTGATTCCCTGCCATACTTTAGAGCTAAAATGTAAACAGTTGTAAGATACCAAGGATTTTCTGCAATACATTCCTGCTGTTAATAAGGGAGGTGTGGTATCTTCTATCACGTGGTAATCAAGACACAGAGAAGCCCTGGAATAGCTAGGACGTGACTCGGTGACCCAAAGTCATGCAAGGTTACCCCAGATATCTGGTAGGAGATAAATTCTAGGGGAAGAACTTTATATTTTAATAGAAATGGCTTTTTTTTTTGAAGGATAAAGGTCAGTGATTACAATGTCAAAACCAAGCAGTTAGGTTGCTGGCTATAGCTGAGAAGAAGTAGATGTTAAATAAACAGAACTAGTTCCTCAGAAGACTATAACTAGAAAAGAGACAAGTCCACATGGAGCCTATCTGATCACAGCCTCTCAGACTGCCCCTGGGCTGCTTTAAGCCCTTTGTGCTTTCTAGTATCCATTGGGATACATTTTCTGTGCTCCTTCTGGCCTCCCCAGGAAGGGGAAACAGTAAACTGCTTCAGTCAGGAGCACTATTTCACAAGGAAAACTAGCATGCTCAATTGAGGTCACATCTACTTCCAGCATGCAGAAGGACAAAATCTCATCTTCTGTATCCAGTCATCCATCAAAGGGCGCTGCGGTTGTTCCCATGCCTTGGATGCCATGATCAATGCCGCAATGAGCACAGGGGTGTGTATATCTTTACGAGTGAGTGTTTTCGAATTTGGGGGTAAATACTCAGAAGAAGGATTGCTGGAACACATAACAGCTCTATTCTTATTTTTTAAAATAAACTTCATACTTTTTTCCCTAGCAGCTATACCAATTTACATTCCCAGCAGCACTTGTTATTTCTTGTCTTTTTGATAATGAAACACTACTCAGTCATAAAAAAGATGAAATATTGTCAATATGACAACATGAATGGGCCTTGAGAATATTACACTGAGTGAAATAAGTCAGAGCAAAAGCACAAGAACCCTATGATTTCACTCATATATGGAATATGAAACAGAAAGCAACAAATGAACAAACAAAAAAACTCATAGATACAGACAGCAATATGGTAGTTACTAGATGGGAAGGGGGTAGGGGAGGAAGAAGAGTAATGTGTCAAATATATGGTGACAGAAGAGCACTAGATTTTAGGTGGTGAGCACACAGTGCGATATACAGATGACATACTATAGAATTGTACTCTTGAAACTTATATAATGTTATTAACCAACATTACCTGATAAATTTATTTTTTTAAAAAGGACAAAATCTATCCACAGAGTGTATAGGAAAGCAGGGAATTATTTAAATGTGGCAGGTGAGAGACACTGAAGTTGAGGTTATTCTTCACCTCATTTTACAATAAATGCATGGAGTGCCCGCTCCATGCCAGAGACATAACGGCTTCCATGAATACTCACCCCGACTCACTCCACATGACTTGATATCTCATGTGTTACTCTGAAAGCAGTGCCTTTGTTCGCCAATGCCTGGACACCCACATGTTCCCCTCTTCCAGAAATCTTCACAAGAGTGACTTCATCTTATTAAATTCTGACTGTTATTTTAACATTAGCTGAATTGGTGCTTCTCTAGAGCAATGTCTTTTGACATCTATCCCAAACCTATTATAATCTCCCATTACACTGTTTTCTATCTTTCGTAACTCATATCAAATTCTGTGGCTGTGTGTTTTCCCTGTGATCATATCTTACTCTCTGTTTTACCAGTAGACTAAGCTAGTTGTTCTCAACCTTGGCTGTACATGAATTGTCAGGCGCCTTTCAAAAAATTACTAATGCCAAGAGGCCACACTGAGAGATTCAGATTTCATTATCCTGGGGTTTATTCTAGGGCTCAGAAATATTGAAGAGCTTCCCAGATGATTTTGATAGATGGCAACTGAAGCTGAGGATGTGATGCACAGCCTTTAAGACAAGGCACTGTGACGGCAAGGACTGTATCTCTTTGATACCCTTATACCCTTGACACCATATACCCTTTGCCTACTACATACTGTACCAGAGACCCCTCAACAGAGAGCCTGCTACATACCAGAGACACCCCCCCATGAAAACAAGGGCTCTGACATGGGCATGTTTGCCAATTGTGACTAAAAGGCTCCCAGGCATACATTGTAGAATAAGGGCAGGAAGAGAGTTTGGGCTAAAACCAGAAGAGAAATGCAGAGGCAACTGAGGTGTTACTTAGGTGGCTACAGGACTTGAGATACAGGTACAGATAGTTAAATATTCAACCGCTCACTAGCTGTGTGACCTTTGGCAAACTTCACCTTTGTGCCTCAGTCTCCTCATGTGAAATGGCGATAGCAATACCTACCTCATAGAGTTGTGAATGTTTAATGAATATATATATATATATATATATATATATATATATATATATATATGAAAGGTACTAAGTAATTATCTGGTGTTATGAAGTGTAATTCTCCATAGCCGAGTATATTATTCTGAAGGCACAGCTACATAAATCCAAAGAGTGACATATTATAAGGGAATATACCCATCTGCCTCTACTATTCCAAAAATGAGCAATGTGAATCGACAGGACAAGAATAATGCTCCGAACAATGCCCCAATCTGAAGAGGTCATGGCTGTGTATCAGACATTATTGGGACAAAGCCAGCCAGACAAGTTATGAAAGTCCCGAGAATTTCTCTCCTCCAAAGAAAATCCTAGATTTGTCCTTTTCCTTTGCTTTCTGTGTTCCTTGACACAGACATTTTTCTTTAAGATGTAAATTATTTGGGCTAATACATACATATAGAAATTATTAATATACTAAGAAGAAAATAATACTATGTCTATGTAACAAAAATAATTTTGAATTAATGGAGATTTGAAATGGAGGCAAGATTTAAAAAATGTTTTTTGTTTTTTTTTTTTTAAGCAGGAATAATAAAAATACACTCCAAAATTCTATGGAACAATATTGAGAGTCTGTAAGTACCAAAGTGCTAATAGCCAGTTTTTATATTGTCATTCTGACTATGAATACCCTTCTCTTTTCAAATATAGGCTGCCAAGGATTACCAAATTATAAAATAAAATAGATATAAATAATTAATTCAACAATGCTGTCATTATTTTCCTTTTAGAAAGAGCTAGTTAGAACAGCTCTACAGAAGCTTGAAATGTATTGAAAATATGCTCTGGTTCTCTAGATGATCTTTGATCGAATCATTTTGCTGATAATAAGATCACAACCAAAGTCCAAAGTCCTGATGGTGATTTTTTTTTTTTTTACTACACATGCTTGAGAGTGTGGTCCATAATTACTGCCGCCATTATTTACTAGAAAGAGAAATTGGCACATTCAAAAGGCTGCCTTTTCCAATCCCACAATCTCTACACCATTTTTGCTATGATGAATGCACACTTTTCCATAGAACCGAATAGTGTAAGTCACAATGAGCCTGGTCTCTGGAGTGGATTAGTTCTAATTAGGAAGTATAATGAGAAAGTCTGCTGTAGAAGGTCATATTTCAGAAATAACAATGCTATCATTCAACCTTTTCTGCCAGAAGGTCTTCGAATCAAACTTTCTTCCTCTGTACATAACTGCCCAGTAATTCTTTCCCATCGTTATGAACATGTGAACATTGCTAGGGAGACAAGAAAAGTTTCAAAGCCATTGGCATCAAGGATTTTTAGGCATTTACCTTTTAATGTAACACATAAAGGTGATGAACATCAGCTCTTTAATTTTTAGCATTTTAACAAAACGAGAAAAAGCAGAATAAAAGCCTCGGTGTCAGAAGTTTAATTGGCTAGTATTATAAAGTGCCTAATGCGTCCTCTAATTAAATTTCATAGAAAGCTAATCTTTAGACAAGTTAGTGGAGCTTTTAATGGAGACGTCGCATCAACAGAGACTTGATGCGTGAGTTTCACTTTTATGTCTCTTTCTTTCTCTTCTGTAATCCTTCACCTCAAAAGTGAGTTTTAAATATAATATAGCCAATATTACTTTTTAATGCCTGTTATTTTACAGGTGGGGTTTTTGTTGTCCTGCAAGTCTGACCAAAAGATTGCTGAAGACTTACTTTGTATCCTACCTTTCTACTTTGAATAGAGAACATGTTTTCTCTTTGAACACTTGAAATCTATGGATTGGCTGAATTCAAGTTCCTCTATGCTTTTCCACAGACCTGTCACGAAACTCCTGAGTGCAACTGTTCAGTCAGTGCAATGTGAGAACCTTCGCATACCTCACACTAGCTTAACTGCAGCAGCACTTGCTGTTTGTGGGGGTTTGTCTGTCTGTATGTCTGGCTTGGTAAATAGATGGCAGCTGATTAGTTTGAACTGAAATGAGAGCTTCTGTTTCTGCGAGTTGAATAACTAGTAACCTCAGTTTTCTATCTGGACATTAATTGTCTTGGCAGGAGAGTTTGTCAGTGTGACCATTGTCAGACAACCATTCAGGCATGACAAGAGTGGTTTTGCAACTTTGAAAAGCGAGCTAAAGGAACTTAGACTGCACTTTCACCACTTATACATGCATACTGCATGATACAAAACTTTTAAAATAATACTTAAACTTTAAGTACACAGTAACTTAAATCATGACACCTATACTTTCTTAATAAAATAATAACACTAGTTTTAGAAATATTAATTAGCATAATAGACATTGAGAGAATAGAATGAGCAAATTCAAACAATGAAACAGTCATTATCCTTCCAACAGACACACCCTGGTAGCTTTTGAAAGAATGCCACCCCATGACTTATTTTAATCGTATCTCAGTGAAATAAAATTGACTCCAGGTTTGAAAATGTGGAATTTTCTCATTATTTACTCAGGAAACAGAACCCCCTAATAATTACCTGAAGGAAATCACCAGGGGAGGTTTAATCTGAGATAGCGAGCCCGAGGCATAATTTTGGAAATGAGAATGTCCCACAGGCTTTTCTCTGTACTGAAAGGCATTAGATGACGATGATAATTTGGCAGTTGCATTTTTAGATTGGAGACTCTGAGATAGTATTGCATGATGCTTTTCACTGTGTAACTGACTAGAAGGGTCAAAGGACAAAAACCTACTAGAAGGACATAGAGGTTTAGATTTAGAATGACACAGTACCTCACACTTTTTGGAAACCCAGTGAGTGGACAGAGAAATAGGAGTCTGATTTTTCTCTTACGCCCTCAAAGTTGTCTAAAAGGAGTACTATTTGAAAGTGTTTTGGGGCAGTACACATCACTGGCAAACTTCATTTTTTAAATCCAGACTTGGAGCAAGGAATTCAGAGGAAAAAATAGCATATTTATTGTCTGGAGTCTGCTGGAGGTCTAAATTATAGATTTTGAATGCAAAATTTTCTTGCCTTCAAATAAGAAACTGGTCATTTTTGAAGTTCTGAACTTTGCAATGAAGAGAGCTGCTCTTTTAGCTTGAATTAGAAAACTGAAGGAAAATGGGAAAGGGAAACTTATCAATAATAATGCAAACTATAAAAGTCAGAAAACAGATGCTCTTAAATTTGTTGTTGCAGAGTCATCATTTGACATTAGTTATTTTTATTTTTTAATTTTTTAATTTATTTACATTTTTTTAAAGAGAAGAGAAAGGAGGGAGAAGAAGAAGGAGAGAAACACCAATGTCCAGTTGCCTCTTGTGCATCCCCGACTAGTGACCTGGCCTGCAACCCTGACTGGCAATCAAACCAGCAACTCTTTGGTTCACAGGCTGGTGCTCAGTCCACAGAGTCACACCAGCTAAGGCTAGTTACTTTTTTTCTATTTTCATAATTTTACAAGCTTTCCTTCCCCCCAGATTTTCATATCATATACTGAGTTTTGTCCAGAAATTATGCATCCATGAACTATGAAAGATACAGACATTTTTTGAAGAAAATACAAGAAACATTGTACATAGGATAATGACACCTTAGTCCCCTTCAAAGTAGACACCTTGGGACCTCACACTGTTCTCCAAGTGTCTTTTCCACTGTTCAAAACAGTCTGCAACATCCTTTGTTAGAATTACCATCGGCTTGCCCTGGCCTATTTTCCTGAATCTCATCAGTGGTCTATAATCTCTTTCCTTCTAAAGGTGATTTTAGTTTCGGGAAGGGCCAGAAGTCTTTGTCGATTGCAGCCTGTGCATGTTCAACATTCTCAGGTGTTCTGCTTGTCGCAAGCCTTCCAGAATATGGATCACTTACAACAGATTCTCGACCATCTTTGAGGTGTCTGTGCCACACTTTTATTTGTGCTGCATTAGCTGGATTTTCCCCAAAAGCCTTCTGAATCACCTGAATATTTTCCTCAGAGGAATGTTCAAGCTTAATGCAAAATTTGATGCAGATTTGTTGCTCTACTTGCTCAGTCATTTTGAATGCAACAACCACATAGTGCACATGCTCACTCAGTTGTGTCTACTGCCCCCACTGACTAGTACAACAAACTCATCATTGCTCACACATGCACATTCCAGTCCACTCTCCTTGGCTGCCAGGTTACATCGATGTTGTGCTAACCATTCTCACTATATTAACAATGGCTGAAATTTTTCTGGGCAGATCTTTGTATGTGTACTCTTCTTACAAGGCTAAGTGACAGAGATAATATAAGGTTTCCTTAGACTTTCATTTTTTACATTGATCTATGATATTCTCAAGTGACAATGGTAACGATATGACTTTTAAATTTTTAGGGAAAGCTATATTAGGTCCTACTAGGATCATTAGACAGAATGATCCAGTTGACACTCGATATTTCATGTGACAAGGGAAAACCTCAAAATAAATTGCCAAAGCCAGCCCGCATATTTTTCCATGCTACCTTTCCCGCTTCTGTTCTACAGTGAAACTTAAAACTGAGAGCTTTCTAAATTTTTTAGATATCATTAGGCTTTGGGGACAGAAGTTGTATAGCAAGTATGAGTTTCCCTCAGGCTGGACGGCTTCTTTAAGAAGTAGAAAAATGTGATGAGTGTATTACTACCGCTTGTGGGTGCTCTGCAATGCAGCTCAGGGGGCACGGTTTCTGTGACAGAACTTCTTTAGCTGCCACTCTCTGATGTTGCCAGACAGATCTTCCTCAGTCAGACTTTGATAATCCTGCAGACTGTGTCTTTTAGAAAAAAATAAAGAAAGAATATGGCAGTGAACAGGAGCAATTGATTATGTCAGCTCTGTCTCTGGTCAGTGCTGGACTAGGCAAATCCGCGTTCCCCCTTCCCTGAGACTAGGCAAAAGGATAGACTGCGTTATTATAATAAATAAGGATTTCCTAACTTCTAAGTATTATTTAAGACTTCAGTCTCTAAGGGTCATTTTGTAAATATCAAGAGGTCATCTCTTTGAAAACAAAGATATATCATTTTTCAATGAATATTCATCGATTACCAAAAGAAGAGCACTTAATGAATAAAATATGTTTAAACCTTGCCTTCTCCACTTAATTGCTGTGTGAACTTGAGTTATTTGCTCAATCTCTCTGCCTCAATTTCTCTATCCGTATAATGGAAGTGATGATGATGGCTGCTTCTTCCTAATGTAACTCTAGGGATAAAAAAAAAAAAAGGCATGTAATTCTTCAGAACTTTGAACAGTGAATAGTAGCTTGCAATGGCTCCATTAGTATTACATTATAATTATAATGATCAAAACTTGAGGGATTTGCACTTAAAATGATGACCGAAATTTTACACTTAGTATGTGTATGTGTGTGTTCAAACAGTCTTAAAAATTGATTTGTGGATATGACTTTAGTTTCTTATAGGGGATATTAGCATTTTTTCATGAAAAGTATAGCATGGCACTATATAATCATATGACATGTTAGGAGTGTTAGCTAACACTATAGTGGTGATCAAATTGCAATATATACGTATCAAATTTTTACACTTTAGCCCTGACTGGTGTAGCTCAGTGGATTGAGCGCAGGCTGGGAATCAAAGTGTCCCGGTTCGATTCCCAGTCAGGGCACATGCCTGGGTTGCGGGCCAGGTCCCCAGTGGGGGCCATGTGAGAGGCAACCACACGTTGCTGTTTCTCTTCCTCTCTGTCTCCTTCCCTTCCCCTCTCTCTAAAAATAAATAAAAATAAAATCTTTAAAAAAATTTTTACACTTTAATGTTATATGTCAATTATATCACAATAAATATGTAGCTTATGATGCTTAAATTTTCCATGAAAAAAAGACAAATTAAATGTATAAAATAAGAATAAAATTATCTATTCATGGTCACTAAAAGCTTAACATTGGTTTGCATGTTTGTCCACTTTATGATGAAAAACAGACCAAGGATCTTAGAATGAGCAGAGCTTCATATGTGCACTGACCTAGCAAACATGCTCCTATAACGATTTGTTGGAGTAAATGGAAAAGTTACCGTGTGATAGGCATATATCTTTGCTGCTACTCCAAATCCCCACCACTTCTAGAGTTTCTTTTATAAAAATGTTTGTTAAGTTTTGTGTATTCTGTGAGAATGTATAGGCACAATCAGGAACACCCACAGTAGATAGCAAGACCCTAATAAACATTAATTAAATAGGCCTGGCTGGTGTAGCTCGGTGGATTGAGCACGGGTTGGGAACCAGAGGGTCCCGGTTCGATTCCCAGTCGGGGCACATGCCTGGGTTGTGGGCCAGGTCCCCAGTGGGAGCCACGTGAGAGGCAACCATACATTGCTCTTTCTCCCTCCCTTCTCCTCTCTCTGAAAATAAATAAATAAAATCTTTAAAAAAATAAAAAATAAACATTAATTAAATAAAGTGATTAATGTTTTTATAATTTTTTCTAACTGAAACAAATGGTTTTTCTGGGTTCCCCCCAACCTTTCTTCTCTCAGCATCTGATAATGGTGACGACTCCCTTTGCTATGTAGGTCTCACCTCTTGACTTTCATTCGGCTGTTTCTTCTGCTCTCATTGTATTTGTTTCTATTTCTTAGGTTCCTCTTTTCTTTCATAACAGAAATGGTTTCACAAAGCCCTCTCCTTAAATCTTTAATGGTCTCTTCTCTCATTAAAATTTACCATAAAACCTTTTATCTCTGTGGCTTCAACAAACACTATACTCATAATTTAAAAATCTTTCTCTCTCATTGTAAACTCAAACCTTTCCGATAGTGCTTCAGACTTAGAATATATATATGGGGATCTAGAGCTGTCCTTTTTCTGTTTTCCGTGCTGCATTTAGAGTGATTGTTGCTTCGTTGGGCACTTTTGACTTCTATAGTGATAGAAGTCGGTTAGCCCACTCAAATTTTAAATTTCTTTTAAAAAATTCAGGCCTTGGGCTCTCTTTGTATCTTCACAGTATTGCCACAGTTTTAGGAACTCCAGAGAGGCTCAATACATGTGTTTTGTTGATTTTTGTGAGATACATAAGAGTCCCTTTCTCCTCGCTGATCTGTAGTGCTACCGGCATCATACAAAATTCCTTATTTTTATGATTCTCATCCTATATTCTCTATGTTACATTGTTCAATATTGAGTATCTGTACTTATTGCAACTTCATAATACATGGCAAAAGGTTTTAATTGTGTATTTAATTAGAGATACTTTGGAACAGGAGTGTTTAAATTAGCTGAAGCTAATGGGCCTTCGCAAAATTTTTTTTTTTTTAACTTGAATTTCTACTGTATTTTTTTAAGGAATTCTGTAGGGATTCACACTGCTTTACACTTATGTATACATTTTAAGTACTTTCACTGAATCCAGAGAGTATACAGAAAATCAGAGTATAGCTTACTACATTTTCATACAAGGGAACATTTATAATTACGTTTTGTAATCAAAATTCTAAACTGGCTTCAAAATCCCTCCCCTTGCTGTGTGCATGCCCTATACAACCCCCGGGACTGTGAGTGTGATGAGCTTCTCTCCTGTGGTTGGGATGTATGTTGCAATTGGCTAAGAAAGTAATATCATAGTTGGGCCTGACCTAAACATGCGAGCCGTTAAAGGGGACTGGATTCTTCCTGAAGACAGTTTCTAAACATGTGAGGGATTTGGGCTAACATAAGTGGGATGCAAGAGGGATCATTATTGCTGTCTTAAAAAATGGGGGGAGTTGTGTGGCAAAGAGCTTGGTTTTAGTCATATACACTTGAGTAATAGAATTTGTCCTCAACCACGTGAGCTTGAAAGAGGAACCTTAGTTCCAGATGAGACTGTAGCCCACACCTTGATTTTAGCTGTAGGAGACCTTAGGTAGAGATACACACACACATCGTACATGGACTCCCAACCTACAGAATTATGAACCAATAAACAGGTGTTTTAAACTGCTAAGCCTGTGGCAATGGAAAACGAATACATCACCCATTCTGATGATCAATATCCCCCATAAACATACATATGCAGCAACCCCGAAGTCCCATAATTTTCTTAATCCGTTAAGGTGAGACAAATGTTTAAGTTCTGCCATAGCTGTTCCTGCTACCTCTTGAATTCTCTTTCTTATGCATCCTATATCCTTGCAGTTGACTTTACCCTTCAGGAGTCCATTTCTCATTTCTAGACGTAGAGGAATGCCAATAATGCTGGAAGCAAACCGTATCCACTCATCCACTCAGCTCCCTATCAGAAAGTATCTCTAGCAATGAGAAAGGCACACAAAGAGAGGACACCTCCTGAAAGACCGTCATAATAGGAGTACATACTCAAAGGGGCCTCAGGAATCATTCAGTGTCAGGACACCATAAAGAATGTACAGTCGGGCCTGAGCGCTATGGCTTGGCTGGGCGTCATCCGTGAAGCGAAAGGTCACCAGCTGGAGTTTTGCCTGTTTGGTCCCCTGCTGGGGGCTCACTTGTGAGGCAGCCAACCAATTGATTTTTCTATCCCTCTCTTTCTCTCTCCCTAAAAATTAATTAGTTAATTAACTCGTTTAAAAATCTTAAGAAAAAAAGAAAGAAAGTACAGCAAGGTACAATCTTGAGCCCCATAAGTGATTTTATGTTTTCTTTTTTTTTTTTATATTTTATTTTATTTATTTCAGAGAGAGGAGAAGGGAGGGAGAAAGAGCAATGTATGGTTGCCTCTCACATGGCCCTCATTGGGGGCCTGGCCTGCAACCCAGGCATGTGCCCCAACTGGGAATTGAACCGGGACCCTCTGGTTCCCAGCCCACGCTCAATCCACTGAGCTACACCAGCTGGGCTTATTTTATGTTTTCACCTTACTCTGCCCAGGATGGAAAATGCTGGATAGACTCCACTTCAGCTTCTGCCGTTCACAATTTAAATAGTTTGTTTCCCGTCTTTGTCACTTGTCTCTCATCAGGACCATCAAAACCCAACCCCCTTTCCCTGCACTATTGATACAACCTACCTCTCAAGCATGTTGCAACGTAGAACAATATAATATGTACACATGAACCCCTCCTTTTCCCTTGTCAATAATGCTGACGCAATGCCCTCACAGGGAACAATGCCGTCGAGCTAATCTTGTCCTTGGGCTTCACGTCTTTTCTCTCATTTCCGAATTCCAAGTGAAGGTCTTGATGAAGTGGTAACACATTGAAAAGACATTGGATTCTCCACAATTTAGATGCTATTTTAAACTTCCCTGCACTGTCAACTGTGCAAATGTTCAGGTACAAAACAACTTTCAAAGATAATTAAAAGAGAAAAGGAAGCCAATAAACCCGTCAAATTATTTTCCACAGGAAAATAAGAGGTTCTAATCCTTTTATAATGAATAGCAACACAATTAAAATCCATTCAGTTCAATTTACTTTTTGAAAAGGTAAAATAAAATATTAGTTAGAAAAAAATATTTTGCCAAGGCCCATGAGCCACAGCTAAACCAAACATGACTTCTCCAGCATACTTCTAATTAAACATGCAATTAAAATGTTCACTGCACCCTAAGGCCTTTCATCCTCCTTAAATAGTTTCTTGTCCTACTTTTAAAGGCAAGTTATTACTTTCCACATCTTTCTTTAAAAATCTTTTATATTTTCTATGTGATTTCTCTAACAAACTTATCTCTCATTAAAATGCACCACTTCAGACATATGAATGATTCCGTAAATGTTTAATAAGCATCCATTGGACATCTCTTAGTAACTGAGGTAAGTAAAAGAGCACAAAAATGATGTGAAAAAATTCATCTTTTAAAGAAAAATTTTGATGTGAAACAAATAACCACATGTACTATGTATATTTTTTATTTCTGTACCAATAGGCTTTATAATAGTCAAATGCCCCAACTCATTATATCTCAATTATATATCATCTAATAAAAATGAAGTCTCACATATTTTTATGATTTCAAATAATGCTTCTCTGTACCATGTCTTTAAATCATATATATGATGTATATATTTATATCACATATATGAATATATGCATCATATACATGCATGATGTATATATGATGCATATATGTATGCATGCTTACTTTTAATAAGAACATCTTAGTATGCTAAAATTGTCAAATTATGGGTAATATCTATGGAAAAGTGTTCATTTCAGATCATTTTTAAAAATGACTTATGAGAAGGATCAGGTTCAATATATCACATAAGATGACTGATTCCTTAATCAAGTCTCCAGGCTTTCCATTTCATTATATTCAACTGAGAAAACACATGAAACACCGTGACCAAGCCTTTTACTATAGAGTTTTATAGTAAAATTTTATTATTTGAAGCTATTGCTTAAATGTTTCTTTCCCAGTGTTTGTGTTAAAAAAAATACATGAAAGGTGGGTCCTGGGAAAATGCCAAATCACTGGTGGTAATTTGTGTCTCTCTCCTTAGAAGGCAACTCTGGTGATTAAACTAGGTAAGTCTGGGTTTATGCATTTTAGATCAAAAATTAGGGAGAAATACTTGGTGAAAGCAAAGATGCTTTTCTTTTACTATGCTCCCCCTGCACATATTTCCCTCATAGGTCATTAACCAATGAGTCGCACTTGCGCGACTAAAAAATAGAAAGGACCATTAAGGTGACATGGAAGGAGCCTGAGAGCTAATGTCCAGCAATGCTGAAATACGTCTACAGAGGACAGCAGGCAACAGCACCATATAGACGAGTCAGCCATCACCATTCTTTCCTGCAACCTACAGCCCACACCCGAAAAATTCATAGATATATAAGCAAATGATTAAAAATGAAAACCACTTGTTAAACAGATTATAATGCCAAGAGAAAGCAGCATTTCTTTACAATTAGATATAATTTCAAATGTAGCTTTGCTACACTTTCAGATCACATTCTGTTGACTACAGATGGTTATAGTCTTGATTTTTAATAGAAATTTACATTTTTCAATTATGTAGCTTAGACAAATAGCATTAAAACATAGCTTACTCTGCTAAATATGCTCCAGCAACAGATACACAAATTGACTATTACATTGCAAAGCAAAGTTCTTACTTCTTTCATTGTTGTTACACTAAGCAAAAATTGAAAAAGAGAATAAAATATTCTATTATGGTGTAGAAGTAACTGCAAAGTAATCTTCCAGGGAAGGAAGCACATTAATCCAGTTAGTTAAGAGAAATGATTATTTAATGGAGTGTCATACTGGAACCAGAAAAGTCCACTTATACTCTTTGGCAAAATATCACATTTGTATCTTAATTCCTTTTAGCCAAAAGACATAACAACCATAAAAGCACTTTTTTTAAAAAGATTTTATTTGTTTATTTTTAGAGAGAGGAGAAGAGAGGGAGAAAGAGCAATGTACGGTTGCCTCTCACACGGCCCTCACTGGGGACCTGGCCTGCAACCCAGGCATGTGCCCGGACTGGGAATCGAACCGGGACTCTCTGGTTCCCAATCCGTGCTCAATCCACTGAGCTACACCAGCCAGGCCATAAAAGCACTTTTAAATTGTTTCATAAATATTAACTGATAAAATGCATTCTTCCTTCTAAAATACTAAAGTTTATAATACTGTGAAATTGATATATATAATTATGACAAAGATATAAAATTATAGTTAATACAGTGACAATTCATATCATTTATGTGATCACCATAGTAGTTTTTGATTGAATTTTGGAGAAATGTGAATAAAATCAAGTATCAGATGTTCTTAGAGATAAAGCTAACTTACATAGGACTTGGCTGCAACTCATTAATGCTATAGCAATGCTTTTGCATTATTTTTGTCAGAAGACATAAGCTATTTTTTAAGTTTATATATATATATATATATAGTACCCCTTTCACCCATTTCTTCCACCCTTCACGCAGCCCACCCAAACCCAGCCTCTGGCAATCACCAATCAGTTCTTTGTGTCTATGATCTTTTTTTGTTTGTTTTTGTTGGGGGGGGTTGTCTTTTTAGATTCCACATAAAGAGGTGGGCAAAAGAACATTTACAGTTGTGAGCACATGAAACACACAGTTCCTTTTTGTATCATTATTTATTTATAATTTTCTTATTTTCCATATTAACAACCGTAAACCTACTTTTGCTCACCTCTGTAAATGGGATTAGATGCTATTTGTCTTTTTCTGACTTATTTCGCTTAGCCTGGGCTTTTGTGCTAACCATGTTGTCACTAATGGCAAGATTTCTTCCTTTTTATGGCTGAATAATATCCCACTGTGTACTTTCATACCACAGTGTCTTTACCCATTCATTTATTGATGGACACTTAGAATGTTTCTGTATCTTGGCTGTTATAAATAATGCTGCAGTGAATATGGGGGTGCCAATACTCTTAAGAGTTAGTGTTTTCATTTCCTTCAGATGAACACCCAGAAGTAGAATTACTAGAATCATATGGTAATTCTATTTTTAACTTTTTGAGGAACTGCCACACTGTCTTCATACAAACAGCACTGATTTTCCTTCCCACCCAGAGAGCACAGGGGCCCTTCTCCCTCCACATCCTCACCAATACTTGTTATTTGCTGTCTTTTTTATAATAACCATTCCAATGGGTGTGAGATGATATCTCATTGTGGTTTGGATTTACAATTCCTTGATGATTTTGTGATGTTAAATATCATTTTATGTAGTCGGTGGCCATTTGTATGTCTTCTTTGGAAAATATATATTTAGATCATTTGCTCATTTTTAAATCAGATCATAATTATGTTTTTTTTTTGCTGTTGAGTTACCTGAGTTATTCATATATTCTAGATATTAGTCCCATATTAAATGTATCTTTTCCAAATATGTTCTCCCATTCAGTAGGTTGCCTTTTAATTCTGCTGATAATTTATTTTGCTGTGTGGAAGCTTTTACATTTGATGTAGGCACTTGTTTATTTTTGTTTTTGTTGCTTTTGTTTTTGCTGTCAGATTAAAAAAATCACCTCCAAGACATGCCAAAATAGGCTACTATTTTTATATAAAACTAGTGATTCAAACCTTGGAGTCTTGAATTTCATAGTCCTAAACTTATAAAAAATATTCAAAGTAACTAATAGAAAGATAGTTTTGCAAACTTATCTTTCCATTTCTCCTCTGAGATTTAACATTTTCTATTAAGCAATGTTTAGTTAATTTTATAAGTTATTTGTCTAAAGAAATTGAATCAATGCTTTCCTATTATGGCCAAATTACATTAGGTAATTTTAAACATTTCTTAAACTTTATCAATTTAAGATGTCTACTTTGTAAACCACTGGGATTTTACACCATGATATTATATGAAGATGTGTTTAATTAAAAGAACAGGTTTTAATAAATGGCAGCTTTAAGGAACAATTCCTTGGGCTACAAAGAAAAATACGCAATGCCTTTTATTTTGATAATGTTTATTATGAGGAGTCTTTTTCCTGCATTAACTAGGAAAGGGAATACCTCGTTTGCTTATACACAAGTTCCCAAGTGCTATATGTCTGATCATTTTTACAGAGTATCTTTTTAAAGTGACTTTTCCTTATGTTACATTTTTTATATGAATTCTGCTATGATTATTAAGAAACTATTTGGATCTGTACATTGTGTTGACTAATAAATCTTTTTTATTCCACAACAAAATCACATTTTAAATATTTTATCTTATATAAAATTTGATTAAAATATTTATTTATAATTCTCAATTAAATTTTATTTGGTATCCACCCACACTAATCCAAGGCTTCTCAGCCCCAACACTGTTGACCTTCGGGACCAGATCATTCTTTGCCGAGGGGAGCTGACCTGTGCCTATATGATGCTCAGCAGCACCACTGACCTTTATGGACTAGATGTCAGTAGTACACAGGCCTGTATTTACAAACACACACACACACACAAACAAGCACACAGTTACACAATTGAAAATTGTGTCCAAGTCTTGCCAATGTCCCCTGGTGAACAAAACTGTGCCTGGTTGAGAACCATTGCTTGAATATATACTTTAAACAATATTGTACTTTAAGTTCCAACTAGTAAGTTTTATTTATTTGAACTATATAAACTTTCAAAAATCCCGTATCTTAGCAACTAAATTTTATTGTCAGCAGTAATAGAAAATTAATGACACATATACATATGATATTTGGTAGAAAATAGGGTAATTATTTTACTAATGGATTTACTTAAATTTAATATAAAAAAGTAAATTTCAAAACATTAGAAGAGTAGTAGCTCTCCATGAATATACACTGTGAGGTTATGTATAACTGCAATAAACCAAATTAATATAGATGAAAATTTATCTAATATACATATCAAAAAAACAGTAGTATCCATTTGCCAGATAAACAAATTTTTTAAATACTAACCATGACTTCTTAACAATAGTTACTTTGCTCTCTGTTATGCTATTTTGGGAAAAGAAGGGAAGTGGAGGCAAAAGGCCATAAAGAAAGAAATATTTTATTCACAATAGCTAAGTGCTGGAAACAACCTAAGTGCCCATCTACAAATGAGTGGATCAAGAAACTATGGTACATTTACACAATGGAATTCTACGCAGCAGAGAGGAAGAAGGAGCTTATACCCTTTGCAACAGCATGGATGGAACTGGAGAGCATTATGCTAAGTGAAGTAAGCCAGGCGGTGAGGGACAAATACCATATGATCTCACCTT
>PVJI01016911.1:0-37035 GCA_004026765.1 Micronycteris hirsuta
AAGAAAGAAATTAAGGAAGACACAAATAAATGGAAGCATATACCGTTTCATGGCTTGGAAGCATTAGCATCATTACAATGTCCATACTACCCAAAGCAATCTACATATTCAACGCAATTACTATAAAAATACCAATGGTATATTTCACAGATCTAAAACAAATATTTCAAAAACTTTATATGGAATCAAGAAAAGACCCAACGTAACCTCAGTATTCTTGAGAAAGAAGAACAAAGTAGAAGGGATCACCATACTCGACATCAAACCATGTTACAATCCCTCGATAATCAAAAGAGTCTGGTACTGGCATAAGAACAGACACATAGACCAATGGCACAGAATAAAGAGCCCAGAAATAAACCCATGTCTCTCTGGTCAATTAATATTTGACCAAGGGGGCATGAGCATACAATGGATTAAAAACAGCTTCTTCAATAAGTGGTTTTGGGAGACCTGGACAGTTATATGCAAAAAAATAAAACTGGACCACTAACTTACACCATACACCAGAATAAACTCAAAATGGATAAAAGACATAAACATAAGCTGTGACACCATTAAAGTCCTAGAGGAAAAAATAGGCAGGAAAATTTCAGATATCCTATGTAGCAATATTTTTGCCAATATGTCTCCTCGGACAAGGGAAATAGAGGAAAAAAGAAACAAATGGGACTACAACAAATTAAAAAGCTTCTGCACAGCTAAAGAAACCATCATCAAAATGAAACGGGAAGCAACTATATGGAAGAACATATTTACCAGTGATACATCAGACAAGGGTTTGATCTCAAAATTTTATAAAGAAATGATATGACTCAACAACAGGAAGACAAACTGTCCAATAAAAAAAATGGGCAAAGGAACTGAACAGACACTTCTCCAAGGAGGACATACATGTGGCCCATAGACATGTGAAAAATGCTCAACATCACTAGCCATCAGAGAGATACAAATTAAAACCATGAGATACCACCTCACATCTGTCTGAATGGCCATAATTAATAAATCAATAAACAACAAATGCCGACAGGATATGGAGAAAAGGGAACCCTAGTGCACTGTTGGTAGGAATGCAGACTGGTGCAGCCACTGGGGAAAACAGTATGGAATTTTCTCAAAAAACTAAAAATGGGAGTGCTTTTTGACCCAGCCACTCCCCAGGTGGAAATATACCCTAAGAATCCCAATTCACCAATTCAAAAGAACCTATACCCCTGTGTTCACAGCCGCATTGTTTACAATAGCCAAGTGCTGAAAATAGCCTAAGTGCCCATCAGTAAATGAGTGGATCAAAAACCTGTGGTACATTTACACAGTGGAATACTCTGCATGGACAACAGTGTGGGGATTGACTCTTTGGGAAGCGGTGGGTGGAGGAGGGCAAAGGGGGAAATATTGAGACAACTGTAATAGAATAACAATAAAAATGTTAAAAACAAAAACAAAAAAAGATGAGCTCTTCTAAGAAATTACATGACCCTGTTTAGAAAAGAGAAATCCATAATAATCAAGTAATACTAATATTTTAATTATGCATAGAGCTTTGCTTTTTATAAGGGAAACAAAATATTAAATATAATGGTATAGATACCATGGCAAAGAGAACCATAAACATATAATACACTCCTGTGGGCGGGGCACACATGCCATAGAAGATAAACCAAAACACTCTTTTGAGCTGTTTAGACACAGACCAGGGTTGACAAATGCCCAAGTTCATTCACAACCTTAGTCTTGTTTCCAGAGAGCAAAATAAAATCTTTAAAATGGTATATTGCCATGTTTTCAAAAACTACATGTTAAAACTGCAATTTATATATTAACAATCTACTGGGGTTTTTTTTAAAGATTTTATTTATTTTTAGAGAGAGGGGAAGGGAGGGAGACAGAGAGGGAGAGAAACATCAATGTGTGGTTGCCTCTCATGTGGCCCCCACTGGGGATCTGGCCCACAACCCAGGCATGTGCCCTGCCTGGGAATCAAACTGGTGACCCTTTGGTTCCCAGCCCACGCTCAGTCCACTGAGCTACACCAGCCAGGGCAACAATCCAATGTTTTATAAGTGTTCTATTTATTAAGAGATGGTTTACATGCATTTTGGGGACCTGAAACCCATCCCACAGTAGCTTGTTAATCGCCATACTCCTATCTCTAGGAACACATCTCATTTCAGCTATACAGACCTGAAGAGGACCACTTAGTATTCTGCCTCACTCTATCTTATTTTTTTCAATTAAATGTTCTTCAGAAATGCTAACCACAAATATACACTTAAAAATCATTAGTATTAACTAAAAAACATGTCTTAACAGGAAAAAAAAATTGCATGGGGGCTATCAGCCATTAAGGACTTCTCGCAGGCTGACAAAGTCCCTGAAACCTGGAGCCAACCATGAACCAATCACCTGAGTCTAGGCAGACCCAGTTTACAAGGGCACTGTTTGGTTCTTAATACTTTCTCAGCAACGACAACTCTCTATATCCCGTCTCTGGAGTTAGTGAGTAAATTCCGGATGCAAATCAGATTAAAGAGAAATTGTTTTTTTTTGTTTTGTTTTGTTTTGTTTTGCCTCAAGCAGAAGCAAATTCAGTGAGAAGTGAAAAGGCATTCTGACAAACTAAGGTATTATAACTCAAAAAGCCTTTATTAAATACCCCAGGTACCCAGCTCTGGTTGTTGTGTGGCCTTGGACTGGGTATGTAATTGATCTCAGCTTCTACACCTTTTATCCTATGAATAATCATCCTTCCTCACCTTGCCTACAGCACTATGGTATTGACTCAATGAACTAATGCAGGCAAAACTTCCCTGAAAGGTCAAAGGAATTATGCTATGCAAACATAAGATGATGGTTCCTTATAGAACACAGTGCCCAGTTTCCACACTTACCTCTCGAAAGGAAGCAATGCAGTCACAGAAATTGAGGATGTTGTGATAATTTTGTATCACCTAGTTTATCACAAATCTTTCATTGATAAAGAAATGGAGATTCAGAACAGTATCTTCATCTAAGATACGGTGGTATCACTGGTATCAAAATCCACATCATCTCATGCTTGGATTAATGCTTGCATAAGATAGCTATTTTAGCAACACATCCTAACACACTTCATTGAAACTACAGTGTTGAGACAGCAAAGAAAAAAGAGATAAAAAGGGAGTTTTAAAAATTTATCAAAATAGAAGCACTATTGCATTGTCAGAAATGCAGCACAAAAGACCAGTTCAAAAAAAAGCTTCTCTATAAGTTGTAGCCAACAGATAACTTGTACAATTTCCTTTCCTATGATAAAAATCTATTAATTCAGGAGACGAAAAGAGAAATCCTTACTGGAAGCAAGGAAGGCAATCATCACCTTCGTAATTCTGTAAGTCTATGCCCAGACACTACTGCCCTCCATACACACACAGGATTATAGGGAGGGACAGAGAACATGGGAAGAGATTTTCAGGTCAGCTATCCTGAGGGAGTCTCCCTCCTGTGTCTCCAGCAGTAAGTAAAACAGAATTCTCTAATGTCTATTTATCAAGAAAAAGATATCTAGAACAACTTACAGAAAGAGTTTGTCTTATTGAAGACATTTTTTTTTCCTTTGGTGGCTTCAGATCAATAATTTTTTTAAGTTATTTTCTTACTTTCTCTGTTCCCATCTTCTGTACGACAACGTGATTATATATCTTAAAAAGTAGGGATTATGCCATGTGAGTCTTTAATCATATCTGTCACAACAGTGCTAATAATACTCAGGCAAGAGATGTTCAAACAATCCCCTGCTGCCAATATAAGCGCAGGAAATCGTGTGCTCTCTCAATTGATTTAGCCAGGAACAGAATGTGAGACTATAAGTAAATCCCACTGGGACTTTTGAAGCCAAGATCTTGATTATCAATACATCCTAGAAAGAAAAAACAACAGTTTTCATATCATCTATTAAAATACCATGTAACCTGTAGTGAAAATAAACATTGTACAGCCTACCTATGCCCAAACAACAAAAGCAAAGCATATTTTTGTAGATCTTTAAAGCATTCTTTAATATTTTGTATAACAAGCAAGACTAAAGTATAGGCATGCACTGTATGATGACATTTCCATCAAGGATGGACCACTACATGATGGTGACCCTGTACGATTAAGTGGAATTGAGAAATTAGCACAATGAGTTACAGTTTTGTGAAGGTCTCAGTCTATTGACAGTAAATGCTGTTGGCAGGAAAGGCCTGGGGCACTCACCTGGGTTTGTGAGCTTTCCACAGACATCCCCGCTGTCCAAACTAGTGTTACAGCTGGAAATGACTGTTATGGTTCTTATTATGATTGCAAGATGCCCTTCAGAGACAACCATTATGAAACTTGGAGAATGAAGTTTGTTACTTACAGGCCCTAAGGCAGAACAAGATGTGCCAGGAGGCAAACAGCCAGGTCACACACTGGTCGAGGTGTTACAGAACAGAGCACAGATACCCAATGATATCCCAACCCCGCACCAGGTTTGTTATGCTCGCAGCCAATGGAAAGACATCTCTCAATGCCAGAGACTGGTGAAAAGGAATTATTTATTTACAAGTTATACAGGTTTGGAGTAATGACTTAATGTCTCCTTAAAAATACTAAAGTTCTTTGGAATACCCATTCTCTAGAATACCCACAAATGCACAGTCCTTTCTTCTCCCCTCTGCCCAGTCCAGGGTACTGTATCTCAGGGAAAGAAGTAGAAGTCCATGATTCAGGCAGCCCCTTGGTTCCAACACCATCCACTGTGTCGCCGCTGCAATCTCCACTTAATCCAAAGCCATGTGGCACCTTCTCATGGCCCACCAGCAAGAGTCCTTTCACCCCTTTTCTTCCAGGCACAGTCTTTCCTGCTTCCCAAGCTGCATGGCAAAAGGAGCCACCCAAAGCCACGTGGTCCTCTGTCTCTCAGGCTGAGGGGTCCCCACTCCTCCAAAGCCTCGTGGTCCAGACCCCTTCCTGCAGTGTCTCTCCTGCATTCTTCTGAACCGCTAACAGAGAGAGCTCTGCATTGCTGCTACATCTTGCTTCCCAGCTTAAGCTGCATGGCAAAGGGAGCCCCAAAGCTGGGGTTCTCCCCTCTTGCCAAAAGTTTGCTCCTCTCCATCCCAGTTACATCTCTTGAGTGGCAGTTACTTCCATCCCCCTGGCTCAAAGCCTGGTCACAGCTATTTAACATATCCCTGAAACCAGTTAAAGGTTATAGATATGTTAAGTGACCACGCCAGAGGTTAGCTGCAAAGCTGCTGCTATACAAAACAGCTCTGAATGGCCCTGCTCCAGGAGTCCCATTCGCCCCAGTTCAGACTTGTGGGGGTGAGTACATCCTATACATATTTTTCTAGTATTTCCTGGACACTTTGAGTTCCAAACCCCATTACAAATCCCTATCTGGGCCCACCGCTTGGCTGCACCCTGTTACAGAGGTAGAGGGAGAGCCCAGGGCTTGGGATTCTACTTTTACTGGAGTTGAGAGTGGGTCCTAGGGTTTTGCAGGCTCACTCTTTATTGGTGAATTTAAGATATAAAGCAAGAAATTAAAGTAGGAGAAAAGAAGAAAACAAGTAGCCCAATGGTCAGTTCCTAAAATTGACCAAGATCACTAAAACAAAGGAGCCTCCTGAGGGAAGGGCCTGGCTCCTTACCTAGTGCAGTAGCTGTAATGTGTTTACTTGAGATAGTGTTCCTGGAATTGGATGCCTCCAGAATCAAAACTTAAGTCAGGCATTCGCATTACAAAAAGAAAAGCCAACTGTTGGGGCTTACACCACAATAAACCCTGTGTTCGTGATGATGCTGGTGTAAACAAACCTGCTAAACTGCCAGTCCTGTAACAGCACTGGCAGGTACAATTACGGGAGCGATCTGCACTATCCCGGTTTGTGTAAGTGCATGCTGATGTTCACATGGTGACCAAATCACCTCTACTTCTCAGAAAGTAACCCCATTGTGAAGTGGCCCATGACTGTATTTCAGTTCATTTAAACCACGTTATTACAAATTCAGCACTTGCATGTTAAACAAAGGAAGAGGTTAATGCCTTTGTTTACTTATATGTGACTTAATTAAAGCAAATCGAAAAATGCACATTTTAATATCATCAGCATTCTCAGATGGTTTCATTTCTAATATCATCCTCAGTGATATCGATGCTTCTTTGCCTTGCTAGTCAACTGCACGTGCATCTCAGACATGATATCCTAGCATAGCAGACAGTGTGCAGGCTGGGAGAAACAGATCTGAGCTCATTTATGGCCCCAACACACTACTGTGTCACCAGAGGTGTGTTATTTGATCTTGGTGAGCCTCCATTTCACATCTTTAACTAGGGACGCACTACCAACTTTGAAGATGTGTTGTAAGAATGAAGCAGTAAAAGCAATGGCCACAGTAGCTGACATAACCTACTTAGCAGGTGCTCAGCAGTGGTTTACCTCAATACAACTAAACTTGTCAGCCCAAAGAGTTAAAGTACAGAAAACTTATATTGAGAAAAAAATATGTTCACTCCAAGGAGGACATACAGAGGGTCCAGAGACATATGAAAAGATGCTCAGTATCGTTAGCCATCAGAGAGATGTAAATTAAAACCACAATGAGATACCACTTCACACCAGTCACGATGGCCATCATAAACAAAGCAACAAACAACAAATGTTGGAGAGGTTGTGGAGAAACTCTGAAACACCAATCCAAAAGAACCTATGCACCCCAAAGTTCATAGTAGCACAATTTCCAATAGCCAAGTGCTGGAAGCAACCCAAGAGTCCATCAGTAAATGAATGGATCAAAAAAACTATGGTACATTTACACAATGGAATTCTATGCAGGAGAAAGAAAGAAGGAGCTCCTACCTTTTGCAACAGCATGGATGGAACTGGAGAGCATTATGCTAAGTGAAATAAGCCAGGCAGTAAAAGACAAATACCATATGATCTCATCATTAACAAGAACCTAATCAACAAAATGAACAAGCAAGCAAAGTATAGTCAAAGACATTGAAATTGAGAACAGGCTGACAGTGACCAGAGGGGAGAGGGGAGGGGATAATGGGGGGAAAGGGTGAAGGGTTTACAGGAACAATTATAAAGGACACATGGACAATAACAAGGTGGGGTGGAAATGGGGGAGGGAGGCGGGGAGGGCTGGGGTGGTAGCAAGGGATGGAGGGAAAAGGCGGAAAACTGTGCTTGAACAACAATAAAAAAAGAAAAAATATGTTGAAACAGAATAGAGGAATGAACACAAATATACAAAAAAAGAAATACTACTTACTAATGATGCTAAAAAATTAAAATACAAACTTGCTAAAAATTAAAGATAAGTAAAATAAACAAGCTGGGGTATGATGGTTTCAACCATTGATTTAACAGGAGATTTTCTAAATTACAATGCACAGAAATGAAACTATGACAAAAAGCGGATGCAAACATAAGGCTGCTGGCATTTGGTTAAGCCTTCTAAAAAAATAAGAGCTATTATCTAATATTTGAAATTATTTTCTAAGCTTTTTCTAAAGTCTTATTTATAAAATTTGAAAACTTTTATATTCATGGAAGATATCCCAAAATGCATAAATTGTAAGAACACAAAAGTGGAATAAATTATATCCAATGAAGGAAGAATGCTACAGTGCATTTTTCTTTACTCAACACACATTTACTCACAGATGCCAGGCCCTGTTTAGAGGCTGGGCATACGGTGGTGGATAAGACAGATAAACTCTTGCTGTTATGGTACAGACTATAGTTTAATAAAGGAAAGACAGAAATTAAATGAATAAATATGCCAAATTATTTACTATAGGAATAACTGCTATGGAAATAATTCTGTGAAGGATAATATGATTGAAATTTGGGAGACTGGGCTAATACAGGCTGAATGATCTGGTAAGGTGGTATTTGAGACTTGAATGGTAAGACTGAACTAGACAGCTATGGGAACATCTGCAGAATATTGTATAATTATAGAAAAATCATACAAAATGCAGAGAACAAAGTACAGTTGCATAAGCACTCATTACAACTAAAAAAAATCATGAGTATATAGAAGAAATGCATTGAAATGGTAGTGGTACCAATACGAAGGAGATATGGGTGTTTTTTCCTCTACTTTTATTTTTTAAAGTTATATTATTTTTATGCTTACAATGGAAAAATGTAAATAGAATTAAACATACCAGACACAAGGTCATGTGTCTCTTCAATGCTTGTCATTTCAGAGCACCTAGCATAGTATTTCAGACAAACATGCTTATTACATGTTGTTTTAATGATAGTGATTTTAACATACAAAGAAACTGAAATAATAATAAAAGAAATTATCAAACATCCTTTTGTCATTATTAATCTTTTGCTAAAAATACTGCTAGCCAGTTTCTCTGCCCTTGCCACTCCTTTCAAATCTTCTCCACAACCATTTTCTAAGACACAAACAACAAATCCATCATAATTTTTATCCTGGACTCTTTAATTTTTTATCCACATCACCTCTGGAAGTAGGCATCTTGCAAGAAAGCAATAAGTGGATTTTCAAAATGATCTCTCCCACTCATATGTCATTTTACATCCACTCCTCATTCCTCTCTTGCTCCTATAACCAAAAATAATGGAAATAAAAATGTAAGAGTTCTATGAACATTCATAAGCGTATGTGGCATGTCTGTCAGAATATCTGCACTTATAGGTTACAGGCTGTCTATTGTCTGTTCAAAAAATGTAATTAGTTTCTAGAGGTCCAAAGTCAAATACATTGTCTTAGAAAATAGTATTAGAGCAAGCCACAAAGCTCTCTACTTGGTAATTTAAATGACTGACCGCTCAATTTATGGGCATTCCCAGCAATAAAATTCAGCCTGAACTTAATAATAGCACATTTTATGTGACAACGATGACAATTACAATCTATAGTTACTGCAGTCGCCCTTTGGTCTAGGGGGAAAAAATGACAGTATTAATTATACACACTTGCCATTTATCAGACTTAACTTGGCAGGCGACTGAGCTCAGGACCATCTCCAACTTGACTTCTACATTTACCATTTTCTAATCCACTGAAACGAAAATAATTAGAATGGAGGAGAATGTGTGGCTCCTTCTTCTACTGCCTTTTTATCTGACCTCATGTACAGTATAGTTGCTGAATCACATTAAATTTTTACCACTTGGTTTAAAAGCCCGCCACTGTTTGCTTCCTAAACTCCATAGCAAAGGGAATAATATTTCCTCGGCGTGTTAGAGCATGAGATTTTGGCTGCATGCAACTTTTACTTTTGTATTTTTTATCTTATTTTTATATTTGGACTACTTGGGGGGTCTGGGGACCTTGTTATCATCCCTGCTTGTTCGTATTACTGATACACTAAGATCAAAACTATTTGAAAATGTGGAAAACTATCTTAAGGGCTTAAAGTTCATAAAAGGACACAAAAAATGGCTCTTAAATAGTCTTCTTTTCTGTCAATTATTTTTTATCATTCTTATTCAACATACCTGCCTTATTCAATATTTACTTTGAGGGGCAGGCAGGGCGGGGGTTCTCTGTGCTCTGCAGATTCACAGTAGTCATCTAAGATTTAAGACAGTTATAAAATTGTGCTTATTTGCTTCTGTATTCACAGCTCTACAATCTCTTCTTAGAAAGCTTGGAGAATTCTAATTTACTAACCTCCTATTTTGGTTTAACACGCATTCCCTCATGAATCATTACTAAACCTTGAGAAATATTGTCCCTATTCTTAAAATAAAGATATTTTGAGGTTTAGAAAGCTTAAGTAACAGTGACATGTAAAATTAGGAATTCTGGAATAAGCCTCCAAAAAAAGGTGTGGTGAGAAGTATCTTGAAGGTATAAATAACTGCATCAACTTCAGCTGGTGTCTCCTGGCTCTGCCATTGTTTGCCCAAAGCACTTGTTAAGAAGATCCCTTATTTAACAGCCTCCATCCAGGGAACATCAAACAGGTTGAAATACATCTGAACGGAGAGAATTCACAAGAGATTTTCCATCTACACAGGCAGTATGTCATGCTAAAAAACAGACTGTAAAGAAGAGTCGAGAAAACTGGAACTGGCACTAACTCTGCAGATACTACTCACAAGATTTTTGGAAAGCTACTTAACTTTTTGTGTCTCAATTTCAAATCATCCGTAAAACTGATCGGACCAAGTTATATATCCTATCAAGTCCCTTCATCTCTAGAGTTCCCTGTGTGATTATAAATTCCTGGAGTGGCTGTCCAGACAGGGTGTGCATCCCAGAAAACATTAGCCATATTTGTAACAGAGCCCTACGGCTGCATTACAGTTTCTAGCACAGAGTGGTCCTCACGCAAGAGGCAGAGACTAGATCTGAAATCTTTAACAGTAGGGAAACTACCATGGGAGGTCAAGAAATGATCTTAAACCGTCCCCACATTCTAGAGGTAAAATCGAATCTCTTTCAAGGACTGGCCCTGTCATCTTTCAAGAAAGGACCAATCATTTGAATGGTTTTGGTTATACATATGCAAGGAAGTCTTTACCAATTTCTTAAAGGAAATTCCAGTGAAGTAGCCGACTCCACATAAATTCTGTCTAGTAATGCGAATGGTATACAGGCAGAAATTCTGCTTTTTATGAGTATAAATTTAGATAAAATTGTCCCTGAATATATTGCTTGCTCCTGGAAAGAACACATGCTTTTTGTGACTATACTAGCTCCCAAACATGTGTGAGATCAGCCGGAGACAGGGGGGACTTCAAGGCTTCTTTATCTCCTTCATTCACATCAAAGCAGGAGCCAAAGGGCAAGTTAATGTGCCGTGTTTCATAGCTTTTGGGTGAAGAGCAAAGCCTTTGGTAAAGTCCTACTGTTTCTGCCTAGAACTCGGAGAACAGAATCTAGTACTCCCAACATCCTGTGATACACAGACTGATGTCCCCCCAAAGATACCTACACTCATCTGCCTGAAGCCTGTGATTGTGTCACATGGCAAAAGACATTTTGCAGATATGGTTGAATGAAGACTCTTGAGTAGGGGACATCATCCTGGCTCTGAGGGTAGAGAGAGCGGGGTTTGGGAATGAAAATGAGAGACATCAGAATTATGGGCTCCAGTCCAGAGGAAAATGGAGCAAACCTAAAACATAGCCTCAGGCCAGAGTCTAAGTCCTGACTTTCCTTTACTGGACCCTCCCCAGCACAGATTGCAGTAAAGTTTTATAAAACACTAGGGGGAAATGAAACAGAAACAAACTTCATAAATACATTGTGGGGAAATGGTAAAATATTTCTAAATGATTCTGGAAGTATCCAGAAAATAGCTCATAAAATGCTTTAGTTTACATGGAGATAATGGTGAGTCTAGTAAATGTCAGAAATATTTTAGTCTATCCGGAAATACATTTATTTATTTTTATTTGGGGCCTAGTTTATAAATGTCATGTGTCCTTGTTTATGAGTTATATATAATATAAGCTTAATTTTCTGAGATGTTACAAGTTCTGGCATAGGATCACCAGCCTAGACTTATTATTATCTTAAAACACTAAACTTACTTCCAATTTATTTGGAAGTAAAAGAGGAAGAACAACTATTAAGTCATAAAATAGGGCCTAAGATAAAGAAATTTAGAAAATAATTCTTAGGTGAATTATGAGGGGGGAACCCACAAAATGGAATTTATTTACAAAAAATTGTGTGTTTACTCTTAAATGTGTAATACTTCAATCAGTTTCAAAGTACTCTCCATTTGATGCAATACACCTATTGAGACTTTTTTTTCCACTGCTCAAAACAGTTTTGAACTTGTTAATTTTGAGGCCTTTTAGTGCTTCTGCCATTTTTTGTTTCACCTCTTCCACACTGGCAAAACATGTCCCTTTGAGGACTTTTTTCATCTAGGGTAACAAAAAAAAAAGTCACTCTGGGAAAGATCAGATGAGTAGGGAAGGAGGGTCATGGGGGTCCTGCTGTTTTTGTCAAAAACTGCTGAACACTCATAAATCACACATCATGAAATGGATAAACGCATAGAAAGAATCTTTCCCAAAAATCCACTGAAGCTGAACGCAACCTCTCACAAGAACACCAGCTGGTACACTGACACAGATGGGTTCCTAGAACACTCACCTACTGGGGGAAACCTGTACTACAAGGGGCCCGCCCTCCAGAAGCTAATTTTGTTTTTTGGGGGGAGGGTCCCCCATCATATGTATTATTGTTAGGTTTTTAATATTTTTCTGTATAATTTTATCATGATTATGTTCACAAAATGTTCTGGATTACAGATAGAGTTCTTAACTGAATACCTTACAGTAAATAATAAATGTTCCCTCCCCAATTCTTCCTAGTCCTCACAGCTAGGGCAACATTATGAGAGCCAGGTCAATTTTCCTATATGGGTATTATGGATACTGAGAAAGAAGATACCAACTAAAAATGGCTCCTGGTGGCTAACTGGGCTACATTTCTAAAAACAGAGACTAGCAGTCATTTCCACACAGTGGTCTCTCACACTAACTGCACTTCAGGGAGAAGCTTGCACTGATCTACCTGCCTCTGCACTGAACTCCTTCCTGCACTATGTTTTTGCCATCTGAGCCCGCCCTTAGAAATGAGTTTCTGGAATCCTATTTCAGCCAATAGGACTGAGGATTTCCTAGTCCAATTGGAGATGCACAGCTAAATCCCTGTCAATTTCTTCATCAATCAGAGCAGTTCCATTCTGACCAGTCAGGAAAGTGCCATTTGGACCAATCAAACTGCAAGGATTTGGAGTCCTCATTTGCATGAGAATGAACCAATCAGGGACCAGGGGCAGGGACCTCTGCCTATATAAGTCAGCTCCAGGGAGGGCACTTTCCCTTTCCACTGAAGACTGTGGACTGCCTTTCCCTGTCTGAGCTGAAACATCAGGTATGTTTTGCTGGAGCAACTAGCACAGGCCAGAGCAGACTGGCATAGAAAGGAGCAGACGACAATACAGAACAATGCAGTCCAAAGCAGACCAGCAAGGAGCAGAGCAGAGCTGTTTAGCCATAGAGGCACCTGGACCCAGTGCTGTTCCACAGCAAAGCTGTATCACAATTGAGCACTTTTGAACCAAATAAAGTTTGCTTCTTCACCTCACCGCAAATTGGGGAATCCTGTTGGTGCTGAATTGGCACCAAGACCATTAGGTGACAGTAGCTAGACACTCCATAGATGAGAGGTGAGGAAAAATGTTTCTCTACTCACAAACAGGAAAGGAGGCAGCTTTTTACTTCCTTTCCAGAATGGCCTTCTTGGAAACAAAGTGTGCCTGATCATTTATTCCAGCTCTCTGATATGTAACTAAATCTCTCCAGGAGCCAAATACTCCCAGCATCTCAGCTTTTATAACCTAAAATATCTCCAAATTCTGGGGCTTCATTCCTCCTGATATATGAATACCTGGGAGACACCCCTCAGTGTTCCCAGCACCCTAGGGCTTACCTCAGGGGCCCGCTTCAGGCTGTCTCCACTTAGCCCTTGGGAAGATACGCAAAAGTTTTATTATTCCTTGACATCAGAGCAATTTACTAGACTAATGGCTACAGATCTAATTCCTATGGCATGTGAAGAATGAAACAATTCTGACAGAAATAAAAGCAGACATTCCCTACCTTTATATATATGGTTTGACTTTTTTTTTTTTTTTTGACTTTACAATGATATGAAAGCAATACACATCCAGAAGAAACCAGTGTTTCAAATTTTGTCTTTTGATCCTGGCCCAGGCTGGTAGTATGTAGTACAACGCTCTCCGGTGACTCTGGGCGGCAGCAGTGAACCAACCGCAGCACCCAGTTAGCTATGCAATCAAGAGAGCAAACAGCCAATAGCCCACAGCGTACTTTGTTGTGTCCTTTGGATACTGTGCTTTTTTTGTTTTTGTACCCCATCATGTCTACAAAATGCCCACCTGTGTCTCTTGCTTCTAATGAGAAGACAAGGAAGACAAATACTCTTGAGATGAAATGCAAGATAATTGCCCAACTGAAGGCTCATGTAAGTGTTCTGAGCACATTTAAGGTGGGCTAGGCTAATCTACCTTGTTCAGTAGGTCATGTGTATTAAATGCATTTCACCTTACAATATTTTCAGCCTACAGTGGGTTTATTGGGATGTAACCCCTTCATAAACTGAGGAGAGTCTGTATTGCATAGACGTCCACATCTGGGAAGGCTAGTGTGTTTTGCAGGAGCAATGAGAAATCCAGGCGAGTTTTGTTTCCCCATCACTTATTATTCTTAGCCTGCATCAGAATCACCTGGAAGATTGTTAAAATTCATATGGCTAATTCAAGAATTTCTGATTTAGTCATTTAGAGCTTGAGAATTTACATTTCTCACAAGTTCCTACGTCATGCTGATGCTGATCACAGACCATACTTTGAAAACCACTGAGCTATATTCATCGTAAGTGGCTTCAGATTTTACGGAGCCTGGAATTTATAAAAACTTAAGGGCCCTAGTTTTTTATAAATGCAAGATTAGATATGGTCCAGAATGGGCATTGAATTCATTACTTCACAGTACATAAATCTCCTGACAGTGATCAAATATGCCAGAGAGTTAATAGTTCTTTAATTTATATCAATGGCATAGATACACCTGGGATTCATTTTGGCATCATAAATATAAAATAATCCAATGCATGAAATAACCACTTATTAGCTGGAGAATTTTGTTTTAATGACTAATGAAGATCTTCTTACCCTTCACTGAACTAATGGCAGACAGACTTTTATCTGTAGTCAATAGAACTTACCTGACTCTGCAGTGTCTAAAAATATGTATACACTATTGGCTGGAAAATTGTTACTGTGGCATAAAAGAACTGTGAGGAGCTAGTGGCTCACATGAGGGCATTTGAACCCTATTCCTGGTATCAGGTTGCCCAATATACTGGCCTTGTATAAAGCTTTATTTCTTTTCAGTATACCCACGCTCAAGTCCAAGTTTAGAAAAGCGGTATTAATCAAACAGTGTTGGTGTTTGTAATTTACCAGTATTAGCCTCTAACATATCCCCATTTTTTGAAACTGAAAGATGAAAACAAAATGTATATTAAATTTTGTCCCAAAACAATCTCCTGTATACAAGAAAAGAAAATAGAAATTGTGTCTTAAGTCATTTATGTTTCTTTTTTATTATAGAGGTCAGTTAAAACTGAAAGAAAATGTATTTAAATATGTAATGGTTTTTATATAATTTTTAAAAGAACATTTAACATGTCCTATCCTCTAACAAATCCCACAAATTCCACCAAAGACTCCTGTGGTACTTGAGGATGACTCACCTAAAATGTGTCTCTGAAGATTATTTTGAGCTAAAGGCAACTGAGACCCTGTGGGCTCAAGAGAAACTTCAGCACCCCTCACCTCCTAACTACCCAGAGAAATTTGAATTAGGGAACTTGTTCATAATAAGACAGCAGAGATAACTTTCTGATGTATCTATATGGCAGGGCAAACTGCTAGTAACTGAATACCTGCAATGACCCTCTGATGCCCCAAAGTGCCTTACTTCTTCAGCTCCAAATGTCATATGTACTTCATTTTCCCTTTTTGTCTCTGACTCTCCCATGTAAATATGTGGGGGTTCCTGTGCACACAAAATTAAATTTGAATTTCTCTTGCCAATCTGTTTCATGTGGCTTTGATTATTCGACAAACCAGAGGAACCAAAGAAAGGAAGGGAAAATGTTTCCCTTTCCCCACACTTCAAAATGTCTTTTTTATCTCTGTAAAAATATCTCCTGAGGAAGCTGCTTTTTTCTTGCCCAGGTCTCAGGAAAAAAAAAAAAAAAAAAATGTCTTGCCAACAACAAGCTAACCTCACTTCTTCAGATATTTCCTGCCAACCCTCCTGATTTCACTGAGGGCCCTTGGGTTTGGAGAATAAAAGCAGCTCAGATGGTTTTGAAAAGAACTGGGAACTGACTTTTAAGTGTCTAAATTAGATGAGCCAGATACACCCTACCCTCTACACTGAACAGAGAGGAAAATACACAAGCGTTTCATGAAACTTCAAAGGCCTGCCACTGTCTCTCAAGTTACAGGTTTTCCCACTGCAAAATAAAAGCCACATGTATCCAGTTATGGCAGAGTTCTAAAACAATCAATTTATTGAACATCTTGACCCAACTTTGAAGTGCAATATAGCATGAGAATCTTAGCACAAATCTTTAACACGGGTCTCTGATCAGCCTACAAATTGTCTTTGGCTATAATATGGAGCAAAAAGGGAAGGGATCGGGATTTAGTAATTATCCCACTGGTTGGAGCCACACAAGTGTCCCAGATTTTAAACCAAATCAGAGATGAGTTACTTTTTTTTTTTTTAATCTGATCATTTCTCCCATGAAAACTAAGCTAGATACACCCCGGTGGTCATTTATTTTGCTGCTTACTGCTATGTATATTTGAATGAAATATCTCCAGATATTTACAGAGATAAGCAATTGAGATTTGTCTCGTGTTTTACTCTTTACTAAATACAGTGAGGTATTAATAAAATACTAGACGACTAGCTGGTTAAATAAGTGTAATTGGCATTTACTGAGGATTTGATAGCTATGGAGCCGAGAGAGTGTGCCCGGCGACATTCTGGAGCTTTGGCACACAGGAGAGACAATCATAACGTCAGTCTTCCACAGGGGAAACAAACAGGGCCTGGGCTTCCCCTTTACTTAAAGGAAAATTTAAGTATTATTTGTAGTCATTTGCACATTTTGATATAGATATAATGTGCATGCAACATTTTAATGGAATTAATTTAATGTTTGTTTTTAAAGAACTTTAAATTTTTTTAATATTTTTCTTAAGTTATGTTATAAAGTATATATTTTGAGAGAGAGAATCATAATTAAAAGTTTAAGGCACAATCTTGACCAAATTATTTTTCTGGTATGAGAATGTAATGGGGCACAGAGTGTAACCTCCACAATTATTGATTGGGGGGAGGGAAGAGTGGATGGTATGGAATTTAGGATACACTGCATAGCAATGGCAAGTTAATAGCCCTGCCTTCCTGACTCTCAGAACCTTCAGGGATGGGTGACATGGAGGGGGTGGGAGGGAGCGCTCACACAGCGCCTGCGTGAGAGACAAGGGGCAAAAGCTCACCACGATGCCCCTGTGTCACTGGGAAGTCCTGCCCTGACTCAAGATGGCAGTGGAAAGAAGGTAAAAGATACTGGGGAACTGTCAAAAACGGAAGACATTAACACGCCATAGGAAGGGCTGGATGCGAGGTCACGCGGGAAGTTCCGGGCTGAGCATCTAAATTAGGATGGGACAAGAGGGAGGAGAGAGAGCCACGCAGGTCCGTGGGGAGGTCTGAAAGTCAGGGAGTGAGCCCCGAGGTGGGCAGTGAGAGAGGAGGTCTGGCTGGAGAAGACGGCGGCAGAGCTGGTGGAGCTGCAGGGCACCTGCCTAGCCACCCGGATTCATGAGGGATGCTTGGAGCTGAACGGTGACCGGGACTGCGGAACTGCAGACTTCGACTTTTCTGAAAGACCGTAACTCTGAGTGGCGTATTCTGAAACTGGCCTGGTTTGGCAAAGGGAGGCAAGATTACATGTTTTGGGGTGTTTTAAAAGGGAGTGGGACTTATCAGCAGAAATCTGCCATTATTCCAAATCTGTATAACCTTTAAATAATCAACCCTTTTTCTTTTTCACCAAACTCTTGATTGGAGTCACACTTCTTGGTGGTGGGCAGTCAAACCCCACAGCTGTTCCAGAACAGCATTGGCAGGGTTCTGTAAGAAGAAGAGCACTGGATACAAACTAAGAGGAAAATGTACAAGGGAAAATGTCTCATTTTTTCTATAAACCCATGTAGCTTTCTAAGGGGAGCCGGTCTTAGCAACTGAAAGGTTTTGTTTGCTGATCATAGCGTTGAAGATAAGCATTTGGAAAAAGGAGCTAGCAAGGGCTGAACTGTCCTCTATAATGAGAGAGAGAGAGGAATTCCTAAGACCCAGGGAGAAGCCAGGAGGCAAGTTCTGAAGCCCAGGGTGCTGGGACACCATCCTACCACACAGGCTACCTTATCTCCTCTGCCTCCCCACACATCTCATACACAATGTGATGGGGGCAAAAGAGACTTTGGAAAGAAAAAGGTTAAATAGGGATCCCAAGCCATTTTCTATGTGACGTATGGCATAAGCCTTCTCCTCCTTTTCCATCTTGTCATCGGGAATTCTAAACTGCTCACTTAAAGCTCCTAGTTTATTGGTTTCTCATGTGGTATCTCAGAGAGAGGAGATAGTCAGTGACTTTCCAGTATTATGGTGCTATGGGGAAACCCTTATTTGACTTTTATTAAAAGAAAATGGTTATGAAAGACTGAGATATGAACATATGCAAAAAGGCTAAGCCTTGCCATGCATTTGAGTATTGTGAACATATACTAATATACTCAAATGTACACAGACCAAATATTTTGAAAAGACCAATGCAAACAGAGAAGCTTCATATTTATGTCATATTTAAAAGAAGTTCAATTATATGCACACAAATACGAGAAATTTCATTCCAAAATCTGGGCAATGTCAAGCTAATCTGTGAGAACTGGCTAATATTTGATAGTTTTCAACATGTTAAAATACAATGTATCAATTTTGTGTCCCTATTCTAAAACCATTCTTGAGACAATTGAATTGCTTTTTAAAATGCAATTCAGTAGTTTTACAGAGCCCCTCAAACATGGATTTTCAAAAACCAAAATTTGCAGACAACTTGAGTGGGTAATAGGGAGCAGCGCAGAGCAGGACAGGACATGTTACCTTCCTCTCTTTGATTTGTAGGATCAAATTGTCTAGTGATTACAAACATAATTCTGAAGACAAAAGGCTTTGGTTTTAGTCTCAGTTCTGTTCCTTATTAGACATGTGATCTTGGGCAAGATCCTGGGCTTCTCAGTGCTTTAGTTTCCTCATCTATAAAAAGGGCTGAAAAATAAGACTTATTTCATAGGGTTGTTGTACAGGATTCAATGAACTGACATATATTAAACACTTAGAATAGAGCCTGGCACATTTTAAGTACTGTATATAAAGTACTTAACTGATTAAATATTTATAGTCACTAGCTTCAGGTTCTACAGAGACATTGTTTCTCTTTTCCCTTCTCCGGGGCCTAGAACTTCAGTCTGCAAGATGAACTCTTGGTGAACTCAGTCCCACAGAAAGACAGCAGTTCCAGGGACTCATCAGTCTCAGTCTTATGTAATTTACATTAACCAATTCTTTAGGGATAAAACTGTCCAAAGTTAAAAGACAAAAGAAATAGCAGTTTATTTCACAAAGCTACTCTAGAGTTAACTCACCCTACTGGGGAATTAGTATTAGAAGTATAGCATATGATTATTAGAGTATCTCTCTGATTTCATATACATGATAATATCTTCAAATCACATATTCACTGCCCATTGGCCATAAGCTGTTGTTCATCCAGAATGTCTTATTTGGGCTGAGCATGGGACTCCCTACCAACCAAGCACAGCAATGCAGCCAGAATTGGGTATATGACACAGGCTTTTCAAACAGGATCCTTTCTGGGGCTTTGCAGGCACACTTTCCATAAATCTCCCCAATTATCTCTTGCTTGCCTTCCTCCATCCTAACTGTGGGTGGAAGGACTTGGAAAAGCCAACAATCATCTTTCCCAGCAAACCAGAAAAACTTTCTTCAGAATGAAATCAATGCACAGAGGAATGCAGTGTGAAAACGTGGGGGCGGGGGTATGGGGGAGAGAGAACGGACGTTGCTTGAGCCCCTGGACTCAGCCATGTCTGAAGACAGAAGAACCCCTGAATTTTTCAGATACAATAAATCCCAGTTTTTAAAGAGGCAACTTTGAGTTGTGTTTCTGCAGCATGCAACTAAGAATCTGTCTAATATACATGCCCATCTGGAAAACCCTAATGTGGTGAACAATTTAATTAATGAATAAATGATTGCTGCCTGTTATGCTTCAATACCATAACTGTTTTCTAATGGATCATTACCTCCACATGCCTTCCTCGGGCTGGCTCAAAAAGGTAGCGAGAGCGAAAAATCCTTGGCAGATTTCTTTGTTCTTTCCCTGATTCTCACCTGCTCCCACATTACTGTGATGACAGACCCTCAATGCTCTCGGCACCACCAGGAGGAGCCCTCCCACATCACTGCTACTTGTGCTTCTCTGTCCAGAACAAAGCTCCTCCGCAGTAAACTCCACCCTGGATGGGAGCTGGGGGCTGGGTACATGTAGCCTGTAAGGATCTGGTGTGCTGGGAGTCTGGGGGGGTGAAGGTGTCTCACCAGGTACTCCTCGGCTCTTGGGTGACAGGCCCTTGGCTGACCTGCTCTCACCGCCATTAGCCAACACACCACCCACTTTCTCTTAGGAAGCCCACCAGCTCTCCTTTTTCCCTCCCTACAGCCAAGTGTTTGTTTCTTCCTTTGACAGTTTACTATGGAATAGCTGTGAGAAGCCTGGGCCTCAAGCTCCAAGTCCCAGGTAGAGTTGAGACTCTTTTCTCATCTATTATTTCTCTCCCACCCAATGCCAGATCCTAAAATTTAGCCCTTTCATTTTTCTCAAGAGATCATTACCCTCTTTTCTGGTCCATACATTTAGATCCCAATCAATTGCATACAAATATTATATCAACCTATTTTCTTTAGAGATTTTTGTGATCTATTACTATAAATATCTACTGTATTCAGCAATTAGTGATACAAAGAAATCTAAAGTATATAAATAATTTTTGTTTTCAATTCACAGTGTAACTTTTAAAAACAAAAACAATTACTAAACTATAAGCCATGAGTTGTAAGAACAATTGGATTTCACATAAGAGCATGTTTAATCAAGTAGTTCCCTAAATTTTAAGATGACTCTATTGCCAGATCTTTAATATCCCCAACTTCTCATACATTTTTATGGCAGGAGCAATAGGTAGTATGTCTGATTCCTTTACTCACCAAAAGGCTCAGAACATTTGACCTCACACTATACAACTCAAAGGTAACCTTGTTGAGGTGTAAATTCTCCATGTTATGGAGAATTAGGATACCTCCAACTGTTGTGATGGTTCATTTTAAGTGTCAATTTGAAGGGGATAATTTTGGATGAGATGAACATTTGAATCAGTGAATTTTGAGTAAGCGGGCTGGTCTCTATAATGCAGGTGAGCTTCATAAAATCAGTTGAAGGTTTCAATAGAACAAAAAGACCAGCTTCCCCAAGCAAGAGAGAATTCTTCAGCAGACTGCCTTTGAATCCCATCTACACCATTAGCTTTCCTAGGTATCTGCCTGCCAGCCTTCAGATTTCATGTGCACCAGCAGCAATTTTGGGTCTCCAGGTTGATAGCCTTCAGAGTGAAATTGAACCATCAGCTATCCTGGTTTTTAAGCCTGCCAGCCTGCACTATAAATTTATACTTGCCAGTTCCCATAATCATGTAAGCCAATTTCTTGGTATTTTTATAACAAAAATACTACAGACTAGGCAGCTTGAACAATAGAAATTTATTTCTCACACTTCTGGAGTCTTAGAAGTCCAAGATCAAGGAACTAGCAGATTGGGTTCCTGGTGAAGACCCACTTCCTACTTTGCAGGTGGTCACATTCTTGCCGTACGCTCACATGTCAAACAGAGAGATCAGACTATGATCTTTTTTTCTTCTTAGTAGGGCACTAATCCCATAACGAAGCCCCCACCCTCGTGAGCTCATCTAAACCTTATTACCCCCCAAAGGCCCATCATGCAAATACTATCACATTGGGGAATAGGGCTTCAGAGCTACACACACAGACGCACTATTTGTTCTGTTACTCCAAACTGTCAAATAATAAGTTTAATTTTGTGCATGCTGTGGGTTTGCAGTTGTTACAGAGAGCTTAAAGTTAACCAACCTTCAGCAAAGACATAAAGAGAGAAATTAATATGACATCTTTTAAATTAAACATTTATCAAGCATCTACTCATTATGAGGCACCAAGCTAAATTCTAGGAATACACAAATAAAACACATTCTTTTTTGTACATAATTTTACATATTTTTATTTTAAATATATTTTATTGATTATGCTATTACAGTTGTCCCAATTGTTTCCACTTTGCCCCCCTCCACTTGGTACCCCCCATTCCTTCCAGCAATTCCCCGTTAGTTCATGTCCATAGGTCATGCATATAAGTTCTTGGACAATTCCATTTCCTATACTGTTTTAACATCCCCCTGTCTATTTTGTACCTACCAATTTGTGCTTCTTAATCCCTGCAGCTTTCCCCCCATTTTCCCCTTTCCCCCTCCCAACTGGTAACCCTCCAAATGATCTCCATATCTATGATTCTGTTCCTCTTCTGCTTGTTTTCTTAGTTCATTATTTGGATTCAATTATTGATAGTTGTGAATTTATTGCCATTCTAATGTTCATCATTTTGATCTGTTCTTATATAATTCCCTTTAACATTTCATATAAAAAGGGCTTGGTGCTGATGAACTCCTTTAGCTTTACCTTATCTGGGAAGCACTTTATCTGCCCTTCCAATCTAAATGATAGCTTTGCTGGGTAGAGTATTCTTGGATGTAGGCCCTTGGCCTTTCATGACTTTTAATACTTCTTTCCAGTCCCTTCTTGCCTGCAAGGTTTGTTTTGAGAAATCACCTGATATTCCTATGGGAACTCCTTTGTAGGTAACTGTCTCCTTTTCTCTTGCTGTTTTTAAGATTCTCTCTTTATTTTTAGCCTTTTGCATTTTCATTATGATGTATTTTGGAGTGGGCCTCTTTGTATCCATCTTGTTTGGGACCCTGAGTTTCCTGGATTTATATGTCTATTTTCTTCACCAAATTAGGGAAGTTTTCTCTTGTTACTTTTTCAAATAAGTTTTCAATTTCTTGTTCTTCCTCTTCTCTTTGCGGCATCCCTATGATTTTGATGTTGGTATGTTTAAAGTTGTCCCAGAGGATCCTCAGCCTATCTTTGTGTTTTGGTTTTTTTTTTAACTCTTTGTTCTTCCTGCTATCCTGATTGAATGCTTTTTCCTTCTTTGTGTTCCAAGTCATTGATTTGATTCTCAGCTTCATCCCCTCCACTGTTGGTTTCCTATAGATTTTTCTATATTTCACTTAATGCAACCTTCATTTCTGTCTGTGTCTCTTTTATGCCTCTGAAGTACCCAATGAGTTCCTGGAGCATCCTGATAACCACTGTTTTAAACTGTGCGTCTTATAAGCTGTTCATCTCCATTTCATTTAATTCTTTTCCTGGAGTTCTATTCTTTCATTTGTGCATATTTCAGCATTTTAGACAGAAGCAGTAGCATACGCAAATAAATAAATAGGTAAGAATGTGTGGCACATTTAGAAAACTGGAGGAATACACACATATACATACAACTGAATTATTAGCTGCTTAAGAGAAGTCACTGGAAACTTCTGAAAGGTAGCCTGAAGCCAATCATAAAGGTCTTAGCTACAGATGTAAATGCATGTTAGGAAACAGCTTACAATAGCAATGGATGAATAAAGTAGGATTATTTTATGAGGATCTTAAAAATAAGATGTGCTTGGCTGCAGTAATGGCAGAAGGGTAACATTATATTTTGGTATTTTAAGTTGGGTCTAAGAGTGAGATGCAAAATGAATTGGAGTCTGAGGAGACAGGATTGCTGTTGAGATCTGAAATCCTCTAGGAGTACACATGTGAAGAAGAAAAGTCCTGAATTTTGGTGATGTCTGTGGAGAAAGAAAGGAAGAGAGTCCAGAAGATGTTTCTTTCTTCTTCTTTTTTTAAATGATAGGTCTTAACTATTGATCAGGTACGAACAATAAAGGAGAAAAAGATGTCAAGGATAGCTTCAAGATTTTTAACATTGGAAACTGAAGTCATGACAAACAATACAGAGAATACCATCATAAAAGAAGGAGAAGCAATTTAGTGAGGCAAGTGATAATCAATTGTGAGGTGATCAGTATGAGGTGATAGCAGCATTTATACAGGCAAATGGTGTCTCTATGATAGGAACCAGTCACAACTTGAGCTAAGAGAGTCATTTGTACATGCGCAACATAAAATATAAATGATAATGTAAAATTTTCATAACATTTAGGAAAAGGAGTAATGATAAATTTTAGCAATGTTTTCTGCCCTTAAAATGGAGTCTTAAAGCTACTAATGCAATATTCAGTTCAAAGCAATAATGTGGATTTTTAATAGAAATCACCATGTGCAGATATTCGATGAATACATAACCTATTTAATATAGATTATATTGTGATGTGATGAATTTATTTTGTATCAGTGCTAAAGAAACTATACCCAGAGAGAAGAAATAGATCTCTTATGTGAATTGGGAGTCATATCACAAAATATACATTGAAACTTTGCTCCACCACCTGAAATTCATAGAGATCAGCCATAAGGAAGAGATTTCAGAAAACTATCATTGTAATTTTCCAAACCTAGACTTTAAAAATTAATAACATCAAGGCCACTAAATGCAAGAAGACTTTGTCTACATCCTTTTATTAAATGCATTCCAGATTTCTCTATTTCATCACTTCAAGCTTTTTAAGAAATATATTCTTAATTTTATACTATTTAAAATATAATATAAATACAATAAATATGATAATTCATATATATTTAAATTATCATGGAATCAAAATATATAAAGAAAAATACATTTCATACTTCATCTGCACCATTGGTTCTTATGGGGCTCTGCCTCATAAATAGATAAAAAATATATTATATATATACATATACACACACATATATACACATAAACATATGAGTTACAGATTGATCTGTACTCCTTTATTTTTAAAAAAGCTTGAAAGAGTTATCATAGATTACAGATGCATCTTAATTTTCTACAGTTTTTATATATATGATAATTGATATTTTCATTGTTTAAATTTTCTGTAAAATCAGGACTGATGTAATTAGTCAGCGAAACATTAGTGTCATTCGTATATTTTAGTCTGGCCATTGATACTCTATGCATTCAATAGTATATTCTTCCATTAAAACCAGAACTTGTATCTTGAATCAAGGGACATATAATTGCTAAAAGAATCACCCACATCCCAGGATTTCAAAGCTTCAGTTCATTAGCTCCCATGCTCAGTCTGCTCTACGTTATGGTATGATTATGAAAATAGCTAAACAGACCTTTTTTATTGAGACTTTAAAATAAAACTTCACACAAATGAGTAGTAAAATGTGATCAACAAAACCAGCCTGGAAGTTAGTAGCTTGATTAAAAGTTATGTCTTTTCACTTACAAGATCTGTAATTTTGGAGAAGTAATTAAAATTTTCAAAGCCTCAATTTGCTTCTCTGTAAAATGAGGAGATAATGCTTACCTGGACAAACTCACAAAGTTGCTTAGGAAATCACATTGAGGCCATATATATATAATATATATATATATGTATACACACACACATATATATATGAAAATACTTAGTATGCCAAGTGTCCCATATGTGTGAGGCATCCACATATTACCCGGCACACAGTGATAAATGGTAGTGATAATTCTTTGCTTATACAGATGTAAGAGAGAAGTACTCAGTAGGAAGGACAGTCTCAAAATTTTTATGGTCTTATATACGTTGCTCCACAAGCTGTGGTCTGTCTTTCCTCAAAGTCCATTGGTCAATATTTCTCATGTCATCACTGATAATCTTCTTTAGAAATAGGTGAGAATATACTACATTAAAAATATAATGTACATATACATTTGCTGTTCCCTACATACTTTCTTTTCATTTGGATTTGAGTATGATTATTTTTTAAAGTGCCTTTTATTCTCCTTTTACAGTGATAAATGAACATTTTTAGAGTTTTATATACAGTTTTTTAAGTAAAATATATAGGTAAAAATAAAAGATATATTAGTTGAGAATTATTTTATTTATCATATTATATTAAGCATCATTACAACAAATGCTTCTGTAATGAAACCAAAATGTTTTCCTGCAACAGTATTTTGCCCATCTGATTGTTACATCCTTTTATAAATTCTCTTACTCCTAAGATATATTGTATAATATATTAAAACTCAGTCTATAAGCTAACAGAAATCCTTCCAAATCCACAGAACCTGAAGAGTAAAAAATAACATAACTAAATATTCACGGTCTCATAGCATGCTCGTATGGTTAACGCTCTCCTCTTCGAAGGACTGGAGGCTCACTGAGGGTAAGCTTTTCTCTATCACTCTTGCTCTGTAAGATCTAGCACACTACCTTGTAAATAGATTGTGTTCAACGTTCATTGATAAATATAACAATTTGTTTTTGTAAGTTTTTTATTTTTAATTCATACAACTAAAGACACACCTCATTATTGAGCAGATAAACACAAAATTCAACCGTTTTCTTCAAAAAATTATACTCCAATGAGGGAAGTGTGTTGGGGAGTGGGCAGAAAGAACACTGGGTAGGGTCCCAAAATGTGAATTTTTATGTTCTTTCCCAATTACTGTATATCTTATGCAAGTAGTCACTTGGCTTCCATTTTATTATCCTCCATTTTATCCTCTGTAAAGTAAGGTCAATGCCTGCCTTACCTATTTCACAGGGCTATTATGCCTATTTGCACAAGACATAAGTGAAATCATTTTTGCTATTGGACCTGGTAACCTGCAACGTGCAGTGACAACTGGAAATGAGTATAAATCTTCATTCAGCCTCTAAATGAGAACAAATGTGACTTGTCACAAGCAAAGATCTATTATTAGATGGAATGTTTTTTGACAGATTGAGAACACTTTTTCTCCTGTTTTCTAAAGTCAGTACAGGTTATCCAGGTTCTCTCATTGTACCCTAAGACACCTGAGCACCCAGAAGCTTAATTTATAATTCTATGTAGTGACGGAGTTGCATTGTCTCACATAACTCAGGGCTGCAATGGGAGTTTAGGATGCATCCTCTCTTGGTATTCATCCATTTTATATTTATATCCTGCTATGTGTAGCAAGGGGAGTACCAGACAAGTTAAAATAAATTGGAGCTCTAAACAAAATATTGGTCTGTAATATGCTGCTGAATTTTGGGGGGAAAAGGTTTCAGAGAGCTGTTTTTGTTGGCTTGATTACACAGTACCCATCATTCTGCTTTCTCTCTATATTCTGGTCTTTCTGGCTTTCTACTCAAATATCTAGGAGCAGCAAATAAGAATGGTCCCTACAGTAAGTACAAGTCCATTGAGCTATATCAACTACTTCTTTGCTCATGTAACAGCAGCTCTCAGGAAGTTTCTCTGGAAATTTCTAAACTAGACATCAGGGTTTTCACATCTGTTAACACCTACCTACCAGATGCCAGGCACTGTACGAAGTGTGAGAAGACAGATATAATGTGACATGACACATGCCTTCAACTGTACAACTAGGCAGGCTCTTGTAATGTGAAATGATAATCAGAGATAATATTTATTAAGCATCTATTAAGTGAGACATTGTTCTAAGCTCTTTACACGTATGAACTTTTTTCAATCCTTTCTATAATCCCATGAAATAGGTACTATTATTACTCCCGCTTCACAGATAAGAAAAGTAAGAGGCAGAGGCATAACTTAGCAATTAGCACATTGTTAATATGAGTTGGAGCTGGATTTCAACCAGACACTCTGGAAACAGAGGGCACACTCAACCTTAGAACCCCATACACTGGAATCATGCCTCCCTTCTGGCAATGTCCGGGCTCACTGCACAGGAGAATCTGGCCACAGCTCGTAATTCCTCTTCATGACTCTCATGGAGCACAAAGGGACACATGTCAATCAAGAGAGGGGAAGTAACGTTTTGAGTGCCTTTTGAGAGCTTTAGGTAAAACGACCCTGCCATTTTGGTACCATTTTCCCTACTTGACAAATCAGGGAGCAGAAACCTGGCCCAATGTGAGTCTAGCAATCAGACCCTCTGCAGCACTACAAATGATGCCTCTTGCAAAACCCCAGAATAGCCATGAAAAATGATGTAAATGAAATTCTAATGACGAACCTTCAGTTACTCATAGAAAAGGACTGGTCATCTTGCTCAAATTGCCACTTCTACATCAGAGCTAAAAGTATGCTTTAGAACTGAATTACATAGTCATGCACTTGCTGCTTGGCATTTGAGCAGAAAAACATGTCCCAAATCAAGGTCAAGTGATTAAATTCAATTTTGATCATTTTTGTGGCTTTTCTACTCCTTGTGATTATAATGGGTCTCAGGAAATCTGTATGTGCTGGCAGTGTCCGCCAGTCTCTGGTCCTGCTCCTGCTCCATGGACTGGCTAGGAGCTTCAGCAAAAAAGCAGTCAGACATCCAATCCAAGCTGTCTCCTACCCACGACGCTCGTGCCCAACCTCTCCAGGCCCTGCTCCAGTCAGGACTCCAGAAGGACTCAGAACACCATGCAAATAACTCAATTAAAAATAGCTCATTGAAAGAAATAGTTGTAGAGGTGGCGCCAAGACTAAAGGAACCCACAGATAGGTTGAAGGCCCAGAGGCCAGCAGCAGGAGGAGGCCAGGATGAACCTTAAGCCGATAGGAGCAGGAGTAGGAGATAGTTTTGCAGGAGCCCAGTCTGGCTGTGTCCTCCTAGCCAGACTGGTAGGAGGACAAAGCCACAGCTATGCACCCAGAACCGAAAGAAGAAGGTATCAGGGAAGAATACATGGACATCTCTCCCCTCTCATCTTCTTATCTTCCATTGCCACCCATTATCTGAACTAGAAGCCAGCTGGTGGTAGAACCCAAGAAGAACACAAAATGTAGAGGGAGGCAGCTGATAGAGAATGATGAGTATAGCTCCCTTTGGAGTTTTCACGATTCTCAGAATGCTTCCCACAGGACCTGGTTATTAGACCCCCTCAGCCTGCACCCTGTCCTTCTAGTCCCACCCTGTGTGGTCTTCAATCCCAGCCTGAAAATTCCACCCTTCATCCTTGCAGGGAGCAGCTAGTTTCTCTCATAAGGACCTATGTCTTCCTGAGGGTTATCTCCTTGATGGCTCCTAAGCAAAATAAACTGTTGGTTCCCCAGGGTACAAGGAATCCTGGAACTGAAATACCTGTTCCTTTGTCCTAGTGAGTATGTAAATCTGAGGTGTTGATTGAATGGTAAATGAAACTCTTTCCCCCCCTAGGAGTGAGCATAAGACAAAGTGGTGTTTCTCAGTATGTTCAAATTGTCCTGCAGAGGAAGATTTGCTGAGAGCTCCGCTTACATAAGGGTAAACAGCTAAACGCACACACCAGGCAAGACGCTCACTTCACACGCGAGAAAGGATTGCACAGTACATGCTCTCCAGGAGCTTCCTAAGTTGTTAAAATATAAACATCCATTCCACACAGCTCTCAGATACCTCAAGAGTTTTGTTGATTAACTCTCCTGAAGCCCCCCCATTTTTCCACAGACTGTGTAACAACCTGCCATTCTCTGTGTTTGACCTTCCAATCAATTGGTTTGGGCTAGTATTTCGAAAAGTATCAAACTCCTATCCAAATAATTTTTAAAGGTTTTTCCTTTCCTTACCTTTTCTCCACAGACATGCACGCAGAAGCAGGGTGTCATGGTCCAAGAGTAAGTGGCATTTGAGGCTAAAGTGCTGAATTCCAAATTAGCAATGAGTACAAGAGAAAAGAGTTTCCAAGGACTGTCACCAGTACCAGGACTAAATTTCCCATCATTTTAAGAATTAATGACTTAAGAATTAAGAATTGAGCGGTTGCAAGAGTTTTAATTTCAAATATACACTTAAAACTAAAATTATAAATCACACTTCCATTTACAAAAAGCAGTGTTTCTTGTGGTCTCTTCTCTCCAATTATAATACGTCAATGTATTGGATAGTCTATAATGGTTTATTATGCACTGGTATACTGATAGTGAATATTATATGCTAGTATAGATTAAATATTATATAGCAATAATAGTGTTCCAACTGTATTATTGCAATGGTCTCTTAGGCCATCTGTAAAAAGTTTTTAATAATATAAATGATTTATAAATTTATAAATGATTAACATGCACACTTATCTTTTACAAATGTCCACAGGCAAAATACCAATTTAGGATGAGAGCCATCATATATAAAGTAATGATTTTAAATCTCTCTATGTAAAATATCTTTCCAATTTTAATTAAAGGAGAAGAGCAAGTGTGTCAAATTTTATGAGATTGCTATTCATTTGCCTTTATTAAGGAGCTGACCAAAAGCTCATATAACTGAATTTGAGAGCTGTGTTTTTTTATTGTTTTTAACTTATATTTCTATCATTACAAATATCACCCCATCCTTTGTTTCTGTGTGGGAATATCTGTTAAGCTAGTTTCCCATATCTGTGAGGGTTAAAGTGCTATAAAATACTAGGTAAGTCCATTTACTCAGATACACATAGGCTTCGACATGTCATCAAATGCTGACTGGCTGAATGCAGGCATCACTGCCAACTACGACCTCCTGGGCACACAGACCAAGGGAAAATGGCAGCTTTCATATGTATTTCAAAAGTTAACATACTTTATGATTACATATACAGTCAATCCCTGATATTCTTTGTAGCTACATCCTATAATGTCACCATGCACACTGAATTAGCAAATACTGAGCCATTGCTCCTAGGAGAAATACAGGGTTAGGTTTCTGCAAGCCTCTGATCACGACATTTTCACCAACCAGTTAGTACATCAACTTTGTGTGTGTGTGTGTCTGTTTAAAGGCCCTTACACATACGGATTCATTGACATCGACCTCATAGCCAAGAGCATTGTAACTCTTTCCTGAATGAAGCTCATACTTTTCTCCACAGGGGAAATCATAGCCTTCTTGTGCTTAGGAACACTAGATAACTATTTCATCACTAATGGTGGGAGCCATGTTTAAACAGTGAAAACACCAGCAAAAATGTAAAAAACATGGCGCTTAATGGATCGCAAAAAAAAAAGAAAAAACACATGCATACAATATGAGAGCTGAAACAAGGAGGAAGAGTCACTTTGTATGAGTGATTGTGGGGACACGTACATTGGGCGACTCAATTTTTTTCCGCTCTGTGCATGTCTAAGAATGACCAGGAAAGATCTCCGGGTTACAAAGAAATATTAGTGAGTAGGCAAATTCTCAAAATATAGAATCTATGACTGAGGATCAACTGCAGAAACTGATTTTTTATGCCTGATATAATTTTGCTTCACTTCCAAAATGTCTGCACTACGGTTAGTGTGCAACAGGCGAGTGGAAAAGGACGTGGATACTGTTGCTGCACACCACGCTGCCCTCTCCCCTTCGTGTAGCACGTGGTTCCTCATACTGATACACGTAACAGTTTTGCTACGTCCCCTAGGAGAGGAGAAATTTCTGTGGGATGCGTAGAGCAGAAGGGAGGGTGAAAAGAGGTTTTGTGGATTGCATAACATTGATTTAATAGAGGATACGCTTGGCCATGTTTGTGTACAAAATAGGGTCTTCTGGGAGGGATGGTAATAGTATTTTCTGGGAAAGTCTGTGCAAGGTGACATACTGGGCAAACACTGACGACTAGAAGCAGAGAGAAGTTTTCCAGAGAGATTTTGTGAGATTGTAGGTACAGAGCTGGGTGGCCCAAATGGTGTGTAGCATTGGAGAAGAGCCCATTTTCCCTGTTTTGGTTATTCCTGGGGAAACTAAACAGCACATCTGCATCCTGAGAACTGGATGTTTAGCAGCACCTGGAATCAGCACCTCGGAATGAACATGAGTTTTCTCCAGACAGAAAGAGCAAAGAGAGGCTTCGCTGAGGCGACACACTGATGAGCGAGAAAGAGAACTAGTGAGAAAGATAGGAAAAGGGGCAAAGAAGTAAATTCTGGTTTTCTAAATCCCTCCCTGGACAGACAATCCTTTGGGAATATTCTAAGTTGATTTTCTGACAACCAGGCAGTGGGAGTTTGCACCTCCGTAACTCGGCCCTTCAGGTCAGTAAATAATAGTCTGCTGTATGCGTGATACGCCGAGAAGGTTGTCCCTCGAGTGAGATGAAGATGGATCAGGGCTGAGAACAGGCCATTAGATTTGTCAAAGGGAACTTCGCTTGTTCAATATCGAGGGAGGCCTATTGCTGGGCGTTAGATCAGGCAGTAGCAAATCAGACTGCTGAGAAAACGGAGCTAGCAAATGGGATTATTTCGAAAAGTTTGGCAAAGCCAAAAGACACATTTATTGGCTAACAAGAACTCACACGCAGAGGGCCATTTTTTTTAAGTTAAAATTAGGAGTATTTATCTGTGTTTCTGGGTGACAAACAGCAAGTGGTTGATAGAGAAGGAAAGGTCAAAAATATCAGAAAAAAAATAATTATTGGATTACCTCATTTTTTAAGTGTATGTATTTTAAATTTGGTACAGTTACACAAGGCTCGGTCCTGTCATTCATGTGATGAGAAAGGATTACGTAACCTGGACAAAGGTAGGAGAGAGGAAGGCATGGAAAAGGGAGAAGAGGTCTCTGGGTAGCAAATTTGCAGGAGGCAAGGGGGTGAGGCCAAGCTGTAATAGAAAGCCAAGGTAGTTGGTATATCTGGGAGGACGAAGTCCAGGATTGATGGGAGGCACGAGTTGGGAGGAGAAGCTAGGGTCATTTGAGGTCTTGTAAATTGTGTTAAGAAGTATGGATGCCATTTAAAGAGCAACGGGAAACTGTGGGTTTTAAGTAGGGAAGCAACATAATCAGACTTGAGGTTTGGAAAGGTCATTGTATGCAGCTTTATCACTACAGGTTTCTAGTTAGAGACTTTTGTTGAAAGCGATCCTTTATTTGAAAGCTGTTCATGACAGAAGAATACTCTAGTTTAGTATGCATCTCATTAGTAACTCCTCCCCATCAGCCCCTAAAGAGTGTTTTTGAAAAGCAAAGAAACAAAGCTGAGGAGATGTTAGTGATTAGCAAAAGAGCCGCAATAAATCCGAAGGTTGCCTCGCGCTACGGAAGAGTGCCATGTGGATAAATTTTCCTGATGGAGTGCTACAACACAGCATTTTTGTCACTCTCTGAGAGCAGTGATGCCAAGTTCTGTAAATTTCTGTTGGATGACCCTGATCTCAAAGTCAGGTCCTTGAGAATGAAAGAACATGTTGTAGAAAAGCCAAAAGGTTACAATCTACCTGCCTTCAATGGATCCTTATAAAACACAACAATGCCCTTTTCAGAGGTGAGGTCTTCAGGAGAGTTGCCCTCCTGGGACCCTGGCCAAGGTCCTTGCAGGTCGTCCCCTGTTGTCTTATCTATGAAGTCCTCCAGGTTCTGCTTTTCTTTTTTCCACATTGTTTGAACTGCAGACATCAGTATGGGCAGCTCACGTACTCTCATAAAGCAACAGTACTTGCTGGAATTTTTCATAAAGATTCAAACTGGCTAATTAGTCCCACAGTCATCCTGCAGAAAGCTGCTGAGATCTTGTCACTCAGGGAACACATACAAGTTTGATGGGCTACGGACGTGTGCCTTCAACAAGACTTGTTACCTGTGGTTATGTTGTGATTCGCTCCCTTGAACATCACCTGCCTCTCCCCCACTTCATCCCCCCCAACACACACACAAATGCACAGTCACATGACACAAATCATTTCTACAGAGAAATCACCAGAGTGTGAAGTTAAAGTATTTCTACTCCACTTCAGTTTAGCTGGCTGCAATGAAGTTAAGGAATGCAGCTACTTTTAAATCTTTGAATCCTAATTGTTTCTTCTACCTCCATATTGAAGATTGCCAGCCACAGAGGTGCATGGAGCCAATAAAAATGTGGATGCAGAGAATTAGGGCTTAGCAACCTCTTTGGGTTGTGTTCTGTGTATATATTTCCTCTAATATCCTGACCATCCACAGTATGTTTTATGCGTACTTAATTTAATCTTTAGAACTGATTTCACTATTTGTCACGTTATGAATATATGTAATTTTGCTTTAAGCCTGGAAATTTTTAGTTTTATGTATTATCTAAAGAGAAATTACCCTAATTGCTCTTCAACTTCAATAACCATTGTATTTCCCTGAGTAGATATAAGCAACATTTTTAAAGGGTCCCTTTTGTCTTAAAGAAGTAGATAAAGAGCTGGTAGCTATGTAATAAAATTTAAATAAGCTCTGTGGAGGCACAATTTTATTACATTTCAGTTTATGTTTTAATTGAGGAAAACAGCTGACAAACTAAACTGCTGCCAAAAAAATTAATGGTGCTACTGCTCTTAGATGAAATTTCATTCAGGTGTTTTCGGTTTTTGTCTTTTTCCCACAGTGCACTACTTCCCTTTTTCACTTCCGTAAGACATGAGTGATAGCCCATAAAGGTCAGACTAGCATAATAAAAATCACCACCACCATAGGCGGGATGTTAACCACGTGCCAATCCATTGTTCACCCATTTACATACAAATCCAAGTTCCTTTTCATAACACACAGGCCACACCTAACGTGATCCGGACAATCTCACTGCCTGGCACACCTCAGGCCTAGAGATTCTTTTTCCCTGGTCAGGGACACTCTCCCTAACAGACTGAGAATATGAGCTTGAGGGTGAAAGGCTATTTTTAACCTGCTAGGTTTTAACTTAAAGGTTCATCAGCCTGATGGTGCCATCTGATATAAGGCACCATCGTTACTATCTATAGCCATATCCTGACTTACTATTTTCTCTTCAGAGCTATTGAAACAATTCATAATGCCACTGCTCATTTGCTTTTTCACTTGTTTTTGTTTGTTTGGTCCCAATGAGGTTGTAAGCTTGACTGATGTATCCCAGACTGGTAGATAATGGGCAGCAGAGCTGGTATGGGGGCGGGGGGCGGGGGCACAGATTTCTTTGCTCCAAAGCCTGTGCTCCTGTGTCTCAACCAGAGGACCTTGAAGGAGGAAAGCCTTCAGTGACAGCCTGGGGAGAGAAGGCTTGGCAGGAATACTCTGCAGCTGGATTTTGAGCTCTCCTGTCCAGTCAGTCACTATCTTGTGCTGGAAATTCCCACTGCTGTTTCACTGTGGAGCTTATTCTATATTCAGCCATGGAAACAGAGCTCTTGACCATCTTTTTACCCAATTCCTCATCCTTGCTGACCTCCCCTGGCAATTTCACTTTCTACTGAGGCTGAAGCAGCTGTGGAGCTAGCAAGGCCCTTGTTATGAGTCACCCCAAGGGACAGAAGCAGGTGGAAGAGGAGGACATCCTAACTACTATGCGTTGACAGCCCTGATTTAAGTGATAACTGTTGTCTTATTTACCAATTTCCAAATAATGTTTATATAAGAAACTAGATTATCTTCTTTCTCATTTTCACATCCCTTCCTTCTCTGATATTTAATGCGTGGTCCGTGGGCCGCATCAAAGGCAAGCACAGCGCCATAAGTACAATGCCACAGGGCCAGGGGTTAGAGCTGTTTATTAATAATACTTAATCTTGTGGATTACGAACATAATGATATTTGACAAATATGTGTTAAGTTATTCTCAAGCTTACCTGCATCAAATAAAACCAGAGCTGGAAAGTGCAGCTGTAAAAATATATCTCAATCAGGAGCTATTACACTAAGGGAAAAATACCTCCATTTAGAACTGGGCTCAACTCCTATACAGCACGGACAAGTGGGGATTTACAAGCAAGAGGCAAGGTAAAGATCAACGGATGGAAAATTCCTAAAAGGAAACTTCAGGGGTCAGGGGGGATTCTCGCTGAAGGCACACCAGAGCGGTCAGATACCAAGGACAGGAGCTGAGAAATTCGATGGGCTGTGGAGGCAGAGCACGGCGGAGGGAGGAGGGGCCTGCTAACCCTAACTCGGCAGGATTCTTGCTGCGACCGAGTGAGGCGAAGACAGACACAGAAGCCCTGAGCTGGGGGTCCAGCTGGAAAGAGAGGTCACGGAGCCTGACTCCGGTCACGGAGAGTCTGGCACCTCGCCCGCGCTCACCTCTTCTCACACAACTTGCTGTCGCAATAGCAGAGTTTGTCTCGTCATCATTTCCAGTAGTCTCGATTCTATAATGTGTCTTTCTTCATTTATAGAAATGAAATAAAATGTTTAGCGTATGCCATATGCTTGGGCACTGGGTTATTTTAAACACAGTAAACTTAGCTCAATGGTCATTTGGAATTTATTTAAAATTTTAATTGCTATAATTTACATTGTAAATGGTAAATCTTATGCGTACGCAGCAATTGAAATCAGGTCTCCTAATGAACTCTTGGGATGATTCCAGGTTACCAGTACAGACATTCTTTCTTCAAAGAGATTTTATTTCTGGAACTCATTGCTCCTCTAACTCCTGGCATGCTAGGAACAAGGGATTTGCCCTGGCTCACATCTCTAACCACAAGTCCTACAGACAGGGAGTTGGGGTATTTATTTCTCCCCTCTCAGAAGATGCCAAAGCTACTTTACTCCAGCTCTCTCCTCCCAGATTTAAGCACACTTAAAAGAGAGGAACTCTTATCAAATCCCTCAAGATAAATGTCCAATTCTTTCTTCTCTTCATGACCAAAATGCCTACTCAACTGAAAATTTTCACAACCAATTAAACCACACTAGGGACCTCCCATTTCTGGGGTGGAAGTGGCAATAACACTTTAAATTAGTTCCATTTTTTTTTTAAATGCTTGTATTGAATACAGAAGCAAGGTTTAAAGGCATCCTTTAATGATTTCTTCACAGAAAAAAAAAAAATCCCTCATCTTAAATGGGAAAACTACCTACTAATTTTTAAATCCAAGAAGCTCAGAGAACCCCAAAGAAGCGGGACCCAAAGAGGAACACACCAAGGCACATCATAACAACATTACCCAAGGTCAAGAATAAGGAAAGAATCTTACAAGCAGCAAGAGAAAAGGAGACAGTTACCTACAAAGGAATTCCCGTAAGACTGTCAGCGGATTTCTCTAAGGAGACCTTCCAAGCAAGAAGGGGCTGGAGAGAAATATTTCAAATCATGAAAAGCAAGGACCTACAACCAAGAATAATCTATCCAGCAAAACTGTCATTTAGAAT
>PVJI01016912.1:0-37189 GCA_004026765.1 Micronycteris hirsuta
GGGGAGGCGGGGTGCAAGGCTGCAGGGACCTCTCCACAATGAAAGCCTAAGGAGATGAGCTGAGATTACTTCTAGAACCAGGGAGGAAACCCAGAAAGAGCACGCACCCTGCATCTGGACCAAGAACTCTGTTTTGATCCTACGTGCAGCCTCACTCTCATTTTCATTGCGGGATCCACAGAGGGAATCCACCTCATCGATAAAGATTATGGAAGGCTTGTGCTGCCTGGCCAGCTCAAACAGGTTCTTGACTAGCCTGTGAAGGTGAAAAATGGGGTTGGCAGCTGGACAGCCACACACAGGCCCAGCCAGAGTCCCAGTCACCACTTCTGTCACCCTTCCCATGGGGAGGTTGAGACTCCAGTCATGCTTGGATTTCAGAAAACACAGCACTAACAAAGCCTCGGCAGCACTGTGCCAAGAGGAAGTGCAAGCCTGACGTCAGCGTCAATCCTGGCAGCCCCCCTTCACTAGCTCTGGATTTAAGACAAGTCACTTCCCTCCCTCTCTGCCTCAGTTTCACCATCTGCAAAATGGGAGTCGGTGTGGGGAATAAGTCAACTGTATAAAGTCCCCAGCAGAGGATCCTCACCTGCCACCCAGTTACTGGGAGTGCCTTTCTCTTCTCTCCACGAAGACTCATCTCTCCCAAGTTCCCTTCCAGTTTCAGGACAGCACCCCACCCAACAAGCTAGCAAGATACCCCTCTGCTGGCTACTTCTCCCTAACATCCAACGGCAGCTCCTCTTGGAGGTGACTCCACGGGCAGGGAGGCTGGGCCACCGCAGCTGCCGGGGACGGCAGCAGAGCAGGGCCTGGGGGCTGACTTACTTCTCACTCTCCCCCAGCCACTTGGACATCAAGTCTGAGGAGGACACCGAGAAGAAGGTGGAGTTGTTGGCCTCGGTGGCCACCGCTTTGGCCAGGTAGGACTTCCCTGTGCCAGGGGGTCCAAAGAGCAGTATCCCTCGCCAGGGGGTACGCTTGCCTGCAGGAAAGAACGGAGTTAGCGTCCTTCAGACCGGGGAAGGGGAACAGAAAAAAGCAGAGGGGCCTTTGTTATTGTAAATACAGTCAGAAATGAAAAGTTCTACAATGTAGTGATTCCGAGAGCAAAAGAGTAAAGGCAACTGGATTACCTGCCTAGAGCTTGGTCTTAGCCCTGGCTCATGACCCCCGTGACCTTGCAAAGTGACAACGGCTGGCACTGGTTCCTGACCCTGCCCACCCACTGGGACAGTCAAGTCAAAGTCCTAGTCATAAAGGTGTTTCTGACACCGAGAGAAGCCAAGGGTTAGCTGACCTCAATGGGCAGGCCCTGGGGCCTTTCTCAGTGGGAGCCCCAAGAAGGCCAGGCCTCGTCCACTAAGGGCAAAAGGAGCTGAACTGCCACCTGCTCCTGAACACCTTCCGAGTGGGAGCCTTGAACTTGCTCCCTCGGAGGCCTGAGGTTTTTACATCTGGGCCTACAGTGGCTCAACTCTTACCTGTGAACAAGTGTGGGAATTTAATTGGCAATATGACAGCTTCTTTGAGGGCCTCCTTGGCCCCCTCCAGCCCAGCCACATCATTCCACCGAATGTTGGGCTTCTCCATCACGACGGCACCTGCAGAGGGAGGCAGAGCCTTCAACTCAGAGCCCCGACCCACCAGCGTCCCCACCAGGTAACCCACCCCCCGAGCACTGCTGTGGGCCTCGAGCCTCTTACCCATCAGTTGTTCTTGCAATTTCTTTTTCTCTGGATTATCCCCTTCACTGTCACTATCACTGCTGGGAAAGGAGACAGAAGATGATGGGCTGGAGCAAGAGGAGGCCAGGCTCTGGCTGCCAGCACGGTGGTAAAGGGATGCTTGCCCTGCTCAGCGGCGGTGACAGACCCACCAGCGGTTACCCCGAGCACTTTCAGGGCCTACATGGATCCTCTAGGAAACTCTCACAACCCATCCTCGTTTCTTCATTAGGGTATAAGAACAGAGACATGTGCCCTTTCTAGAGCCTGGTGAGGGACATGTGCTTTGGCTGGACTTCAAGAGCAGCCAGGCAAGGCAAGCAATTGGAGCTCTCACTGGCCTCTCATATGGACTCAAAACCAGACAGCAAGTGGCTCTGACTTGGAGAAGAGGTAAGTCTTCTTAGGTCTACAGGGGAGCACCTGGAAAAGAAACACAGTCGCTGTCGTTCCCCCTCCCCCAGCCTAGACCAAGCCCTATCGGGATGTAAGTGACTTGCTATCCTCAAAACTCCTGCAGCCCTCCTGGAGATGCTTGGCCTCCTGCCCCTTCCTTGGTGGGCCTCTCACTCCGGGGAACCCTCTGCACCCAGGGGCAGAGCCTCTCACCTCTGGTGATGCAGGTGACATAACACCCACCTCTCCCCACGCCTTGGCCATCCTGCCCAGGACCCTCCCCTCACCTCCAGGACACCACTGGCCTTTGTGCTCAGGTAACTGGAATCTCCACAGTGGGCAAACCACAGACACGAGGAGAGAAACCACAGAGGGAACACTGGCTTTGGAGTCAGAAACAGAGGCCCTGGTGTGGGTGCAGATTCCACCAAGTTCCAGCTCTGCGACCTTGGCAGTCTCTGAACCTGAGTCTGTTGCCTCATAGGTCAAAGAGGACACCCGATGGCAACCACAGCTGACATTATTTAACCCTTACTGCGCACCAAGCTCTATTCTCAGGGCCTGCCCCATCATCTCATCTGCGCCTTAGAGCAACACTAGGAGTGAAGTCCCATTATCTTCTTCCTCCTACCGATGAGGAGCCTGGAGGCACGGGGGTCGGGGTGGGGGAGGTCATGGCCCTTGTCCAAAGGCAGAGCCACCTTCTGGTGATACCCAGAGTCCAAGGCTAGTAACCTCCACGCTGGCTTCCCAGCCCAGATCCAATGAGATAGCGTACACAGCAGTGTTCTGTAAAGTGCTTGACGAAAGCAGCTATGGGCTGCTGTGAGTAGAATTCCCCAAGAGAAAGGTGCTGTGGAAGTCCAAGGTGGCATTAGCACCAAAAATGACAGCAACACAGGAAAAGGGCACATCCTTGTGGGGGCGCTGGTCCTGAGAGATCCCGCACTCTTCCACACTCACCCCTTGCTCTCACTCTGATTCTCCTTGACTGGCTTCTTGCCGTGCTTCTCCTTGTTCCGTAAATAATCCTTAAGCTTCTCTGCCCGGTCTAGGTACTGCATGCACTTGGCTCGAATGCTCTCCTTGGCCTTGTCACTGTGTGCCTCATCTGCAAAAGGAGAACCAGATAGAGGACCCGTGAGTCCCCAGGGGCCCCCTCTCCTCTCACAAGGGCTTGGTGCCTGGGGAGGGCCCATGTGCGACTCACATTTGATAGCGTGTAGGAAATACTCCACCGCATGCTGGTACAGCCGGAGCGCCTCCTCGTAATTCTTGGCTTTATCCTCTTCTGTGGCTTTGGTCACCAGATCAATGGCTTTCTGGAAAGACAAAGTGAATAGGCTCAGTGCTTCCCAGGGGATCCCAAAAGCCTTTAGGGTACCAGGCAGGAGGAACATACTGACGAGAGATACTGCCAGGCCTGGGAATTAGTCGGTCGCAGACCATTATGTCGGCCTACTTTTCCAACATCAATGGGAGAGGCCTTAAATGGATGTTTTAAAAGACAGCCATCCCTCTTCACAAGGCACTCAATGCAATGCAAGCAACCTCCTCCTCAGTCGTCACTCTGGATTTCAGCAAGTGGAAGCCTGATGAAATAGCTCAGGTTACAGTTCACAGGGAAAGTTCAGGTTCGATTCCGTACCTCAAGAGAAATAGAAACGGACCCTGACTCAGAGCCTGAACAGGAGAAACACCAGAACCAATGGATTCCTGGGTTGTTCAGCAGGGAGGCCAGAAAAAGCACTTGACCTCGAGGGCCAGAGAAGAGCCAGCCGGCAAGAAAGTCTTTCTTTGACCTGAATTTTATGAGATGGACTTAAAGGGATCTGCTGGCCCAACCTGCTTGTCTAGGCCGAGAAGACAGTTTCATCAAGTTGATATCTAGGGAAAAGTTACTAAGACACATGGGTCAATACACCAGTATCTCCAGTATTAAAAGTGCTGGCTTACCCCACAGGCATATATGTGCTGCCAATTGAGGGGGACAGCCCTCTGGAACTTTCTAAGAACTCTGTGAGAGTATCTTTGTGCATCTCATAAATCCTGTAGCCTGTGCTCTAGATGGAACTTGAAGCACGCCGCATCTTTCAGGCAGCTGCCCCACACTTACGTACCCCGTTTGAGAAACCACAGCTTCACCAACCCAGGAAGCAGTCCCAGAATTAGCATCCTCAAGCTGATATGGCACAAGACACCAGTGCTATACACACAGTCCCGTCCACAGCAAACAATAAACCTCCTGACCAGCTCTTGGCAGGGCCCAGGCATTGTGCAACCCTTCCCCATCTGACAGCAAGAAGTCTCAGAAAGAAAGACATAGACAGCTCTACAAAACTAAAATGGGTAGGTCAGGCTAAGTAGATGTTAACTCACCAGGCTGAGGGGAAAGAGTGCAGGCTACTATTTGCAAGCTTCAGCTCCCTCCACTACCTACAAACGGAGAATGGCTAGGAGCCCTGAACCTTCTGAATGGATTAGCTTCAACACAGGCTTCACTTGTCTACTCTCTCCCCCACGACAGCCCCTTCAGATAACACGTGAAAGGGGTGTCCCTGTTCCCGGTGGTTCTCTTCTCCAGAACGAATACCCCCAGTTCCTTGGACTTCTTCGCTCTATACAGCTTCTTACTTAGGTGTGTCCTGTTGAAAGACGGCGACAGAACAAGACTCCAGGTCTGTGGCACAGCAGGCCCACCTCTTCCCAGCTTCTTGATACTACATTAATGAATGCACTTAAGATTCTTCTGCCACCCACATACAGTTTTTCAAGTGCAAGAGGCCTCAGCTGCAATTTGGAGAGGGACAGTTTTGCCTAACAGGAGAGGACAGTGACAAAACTGCCAGCCCCGCAGCACCTGCAGTAACATGTATTGCAAAAGATGAGGATGAAAGGAAAGGGCTGTGGAAATGTATTAACAGAGGAGCTGGCAAACCTTCTGTAAATGACCAGACAGCAAATGTTTTAGACTTGGCTGGCCACACAATCTCTGTGGCTACAACTCCTACCTGCCTTGGTAGCCCCAAAGCAACCACAGACAATACATAAATGAGCAGGGTTGTGTTCCAATAAAACTTTATTTATAGACATTGAAATCTGAATTTCATGATTTTCACATATCCTTATAGCCTTTTAAAAATGTGAAAGCCTACAACATATGTTACATGAAAGAAGCCAGTCACAAAGGACTTCATACTGTATAAATTCCATTTATATAAAATGCCCAGAATAGGCAAATCCATGGGGATAGAAAATAGATTAGTGGTTGCCAGGGGCTGGGAGGGATAGAGGAGTTGGGGGGGTGGTGACAGCTACAGGGTACAGGGTTTCTTTTGGGGTGATGAAAATCCTCAAAAAGTGATTGTGGTGATGGCTGCAAAACACTGTGAATGTACTAAAAGCATCGAACTGCACACTTCAAATGGGTGAATTGTATGTTGTATGAGTTATATCTTAATAAAGACGTTTATAAAAAATATGTCCAAACCCCCATCCCCCCAAACCATTCTCAGCTCACAGGCCATACAAAAACTAGACAGGTGGGACCTGCAGGTGGAAGTTTCCCCACTGTCCCTGCTTTTTCCTCCACCTGAAGCAGCCATCTCTCCACCTCCAGGAATCTGAACGCTGCCCATCCTTTTATGACCCCGCCAAATGCCACTTCTTCCAGGAAGTCTCGCCTAACTCTCGCAAGCTCTGTATCTGTCATCTCTTAACTGAGCACTTACTATGTAGCTGACACCATGTTAAGAATGCTTTACCGGAACTAATCTAGAGTCACTGTCACAACAACCCTACTCCAGACACAGGATCACGTAACTAGCCCAAGGTCACATACTAGTGTGGGTGGCAGAGTCGACATTCAAACCCCGGTCGGAGGCCTGCCCGTGTTTATGTTTTCCGGCCCAGCAGGACTGGCAACTGGGTGGGTCAGTCACGCATCCAGGTGGCGCCACCCCAGCACCACCCTGCACAATCTAGGCAATGAATGAAGGGTCGTTGGCCGAAAAGAGGAAATCGGAGACCAGGGAAGAAGCAGGGGCTTGCTGGAAGGGAGGCAGGAGGAGGAGGGACAGTGAGCAGCCGGACTGCGGGCCCGAGCGTCCCAGGCGGCGCCTGTGAGGCCCGGGTGAGGCTGAGCCCCACGGCGGGACCGGGGCGCCAGCTGCACGTAGCGGCCTCCGGCCAGGCCAGGCCAGGAGGGCCGGGCGTTCTGGACGGGAGGTGGCCCTCGGCTCCGAGCGCGTGAGCACAGAAACCGGCGCAGGCGGCTACGAGGCGGCGGGGCTCTCAGGAGGCCCCGCGCCCGCCCAGGCAGTCGGCGCGCAGGCCCCGCCGCGCCTCCTGCGGCCTCCGCAAGCCGGCCGAGCCGCGCCGAGGTACCTGGAGGGTTGTCGTTGTCATTTCATCTCCTGGGTCCGCCTCACACCCCGCGGCGCTGCTTGCGGCCTCGGTGCGGCCTCGGTCCGGCCTCGGAGAGCCGAGGTACTGGGTCCGGCGCGGGGAAGGGTGGCTGCTGGCAGCCGGAGCCGCGTCCGAGAACGAGAGAGGAACGCGGCCCAGAGCGGTCGGGCCTGAGCAGCACGGCTGCCCCCAGCGGTCACGGCCGGCACTGCAGGCACCGCTCTGCGGCCACCAGCGGCCCAGGCTAGAACGCGGCGGGGGCGTGTCGGGATGGGCCGGGGCGTGTCGGGATGGGCGGGGGCGGGGCCGCGAGCTCCCGGAGGGCTGGGGTGGGGCCGGGGGGCGGAACGGGATGAGGGGGAGGGGCCAGAGGCAGGGCTGGGTAGAACCTCAAGTCCCAGACCCCACTTCGAATGAAACAGCCTCTATAGGGCAGCTTTAGTGGCACAGTGAACGTTAGTTCCCTGAGCTCTGTGTTCCTGATATTTAAATGGGTATACTAATAATCAGTAGCCACAGTTTCTGGCTTTGGAGGGTAATGAGTGAGCTAGATAATGTAAACACACTGTACTCCACAGGGTTCAGTCCCTGGTAATTTACGATGCCCATGGCTCTGTCTAAAGGTATTTTTTGTTGGTGGTAGTTTTTGTTGTTTTTCATATTAATGCTTCTACTTTCCTCTTTCGAAAAAAGTGGTTTCCTTAAACCTTTATAGGGAGGGGGTTTATTCCAGTGAACTTCAGTGTAGCAGGTTGGTTGTTCACATTCATACATTTAACAACATCTAGTCAACATAGACTATGTGTGGAGCTCTGTGTAGTTTCTGGGGACACAGCAACGATCTAGGGGAGCCTGCAGTCTAAGAAGAAAGATGATGTACATCAGGAAAAACTATGTAATAAGCCTGTGTGTGAAGACCCATGTGCTGTGTGGGCTTCTAACAGCCAACTGCCCAAGATCAGGAAAGGTTCCCATTAATTAAGGGATGGAGGGGCTGGGGAAGAACATTCCAGGATGATGAAATGGCCTGTGTGAAGGCCCTGAGTCGAGTCCCTGAAGAGGCCACTGGTGGAATTTAAGAAACTGGAAGAAGGCTCAGATAGCCAGAGAGCAGAAAGTAGTAAGTCAAAGCCTGATGAAGCGATGTTAGGGGGTTTGGCAGGGGCCAGGACATTTGGCTACAGTCAAGATTTTGGGTTTTATCCTAAGAACAATGAGAAACTTTTTTTCTTTTTGATAGATGACTCTAGCCCTCGTATGCACAACAGATTGCAGGGATGGGGTGGCTATTCTGTATGAAGCTATTGCTGTGGTCCAGAAGAGTAATAAGGGAAGCTTGGACTCGGGGGAGGGAGGGCTTAGAGAGACATACACAGAACGGGGAAGTTTTGGAAGACGAATCATAAGCACTCAGAAGTGGATTAGATATGGGTATGGTGAGGGGCAGGAGGGGACAGAGGTGACTTCTGGGTTGTAGGCTTTAGCACCTGGACCAATGGCGGTGCCACTGAGATGGGGAGTTCTGGACAAAGACCAGGTTTAGGGCAGGGGGTGGAGGGGTGAAGAGTTTGAGATGCCTTTGACATGTCAGGTGTCAGATATGTGCATCTGGAAGTCAGAATAAAGATGAGGGCTGGAGACGCACATCTGTGAGACATCTGGGTACAGGTGGGAATGGAAGCTGTGTGAATAACATCTCCTAGGGAAGAGTAGAGTATCAGGTGAGGCGAGAGAGCCTAGGACAAAGCTTGGAGGCTTGTTTGGCCAACCAGAGGAGGATGAACCTGCAAAAGAAGCTCAGAAAGACAGCTGGAGAAGTAGGATAGCCAGAAGAGGGTCTTGGAAGTCAAGGGAGGGGTGCAGGAGGACTGTAAATAAGGAGAGGGGGACATAGTACCTAATGCAGCTGAGAAGGCAGAAAGTGATAATGTAAGATACTGATGACCTCCGCCAGAGATGTTTCAGTAAGTGATGGAGGCGGAAGCCATCCTGCAGAGGGTTGGGAGTGAGTGGGTCATGAGGACATGTCATCCACGGGGAAACACAACTCTCTCAAGAAGATTAGGGGAAAGAAAGGGAGGCCCAGAACAATAGCTGCAGGAATCATGGGGTCCAGAAAAGAGTTTTTGATGGTTGTTACTGTGAGAAGAGTTGAGCATGTTTGAAAAACCAGTAGAAAGGATCTAGTAAAGATCAGTGGCAACGGGAATGGGTAGGAGGACTGGTGTTCAACATTGTAGCGGAGAGAAGTAAATAGATGCTTACCTATGTCAGCCAGAAGGTAACAGGAAGGTAGGTGAGTACCTTTGGGTGGCTTCTATTTTCTTCGTGAATAGAAGGAAAATCTGCTGAGAGAGAGAGACAGTGGGAGGTCTGGGGTTTGAGGAAAGATGGTTTGCAATTTAAAGAATCAAAAGTGAGCAGTGAGGGGCAAACCTGGTGAAGGTTGGCAACCTCCACAAATGTATAGAGGTACCAATTTGCCTTGGCTTTTTTCTCCCCGATACTCAGCTATTTAGGTGCAGGGAGATGGCAGGATTCATCCAGGTGACAGCTAGGAAGACAGAGCAGCAAGGGGATCCACTGGTTTGGTGAGTGTGGAATCGGGGCCAGGTGAGGTTGGAAGTGCAGAGGAAGAAAGTAAGAGTGGGTGTACTATTGAGGACCCAGAAGGTTGAAGGATAGTCACTGAGAGTGTGCTGGAGAAGGATACTTCAGATACTGATTTATGAAATGGCTGTTTCCACAATAATGCAGTCCAAGGGGCAACCGTGGGAGCAGGAAGATGGAGAGATGACATGATGGGGCCACCATCGCATATGGGGAGGTCAAGAACCAAAAGGCCATAGTGCTGAGCATCCCTGTGGACTGAGTCAGGACAATGACCCAAGTGGCAGGACAAGGCCTCTGGTGAGCCTGGGTGAGATGGGGAGGCACACACCCTGCAAGTCGTGGCTTCTCAGCTTCTGCCCTGAACACTCTGCTCTTTCAGATACTGACAGAGCTGAGTGGGGAAGCTTTTGCTTGCTGTTTTGGCCCCTGGCATAGTCACTGTCCTTCTGCCTCACTGAGGGGGCAGGGCCTGGTCTTTTCCAGGGGCCTGGCTCACGCACTTGATATTTGCTGGAAGGATTAATAATTAACTTATTCAGAATTAATAAATGAGCAAACAAAAGAGAGGGACTCTATCTGGTGGATGAGAGTGAGGCAGAGAACTTGAAAACATATTAACTGCACATATTAGAGGGGCTGTGTAAATTGAAAGTTGGAATTAAAATAAAAAATCCCTGCAATTAGAAGAGGGCTATATTAGTTTGCTAGGGTCGCTGTAACAAAATAGCACAAACAGGGTTGCTTTAAACAATAGATTGTATTTTCTCCCTGCTCTGGAGACCAGAAGTCCGAGATGAAGGTGTTAATGTTGGTTTCTTGAGGCCTCTTTCCTTGGCTTGCACGTGACCACGCTTTTGCTGTGTCCTCTCAAGGTCTCTGCTCTATGTGTACGTGCCCTGGTCAGTGTCTGAGTCCAAATTTCCTCTTCTTATAAGGACACCAGTCAGACTGGATTAGGGCCCATCCCGATGAACTCATTTCAACGGAACCACCTCTTTAAAGGCTCTCTCTCCAAATACAGACACATTCTGAGGTGCTGGGGAGTAGGGCTCGACATACGAATTTTGGCAGCTCACAATTCAGCCCCCTAACAAGTGCTGGGTTTGCAATCCACTGGCTGTAGGCATCTTCTTTTTTCTGCCGCCACAAATTTCTTGGTCCTCTTGCTTAGCTTCTGTCTTTCACAAGCCTGCCCTCCAGACACTGGGCCTGGTCAGGAGGTAGAGCTTCCCAGAGGAAGCTCCTCCTGGTAGAGGAACCTTGTCCTGAGCTGCTGCTGCTGCTGACAGGAAATGGGACCTCCTCCCCTCTCAGTCACTGTTGACATTTTCCTTGGAAATCCTGAAAACAGACTCCGAGAAACCTCTCAGTTCTGCAGTGGCAGTGCCACTGGCGGGGATGGGGGAGTAAGTTGAGGAGGAAGGGGGAATCAAGGCACTGAATTTGAGTTATCTGTGGGCTGGCACATGGGGCGTGTTTAGGCTTGATGATTCTGCATCAGATCAGTACCTTTAAGTTCTCACTTTCTCAGGAGAGCAGAAACCAGATTCTCAGCTCCCACACTTTAGGTAGAAAGTCATTCATTGACTTGCAAACGCACCATTCCATTTGCTCTTTCTTGCACAGTGCTTTTCTAGACTGGATTCTGACGCTGAGAACGTGGCACTTGTTAACCCAGGCTCAGGCCAGTGAGTCAACTCTGCTTAGCCAGTACAGCCCAGTCAAATCGGACTGCACACACTCCAGCATTCTAGGGCCCATGCCAAGGAATGGGCTCCTAATAATTTGTTAAGGAAGGAACACCTAGGGTGAGGGGCCAAGAGCAGTGTGGACAACAAAAACCAGGTTTAGGTGAGTAACATCCTGAAGAGGTAGGGCCAGGGCAAATTATGCTAAGATATCACACAAAGTGAGGTGACAGACACTCAAATAAATGGAGCACTGATGTTTCCTAATACGATTCCTGAGAAACCATCTCCCTTCTCACTCCTCTGGGTGACTCAAAGTATGATAAAGCTCAGACCGACTCAGTGATTAAGCTCCCATCACACCGATGGAACGAGAACCAAAACTAAGTTTTTCATAAGAGTTTGGATTTGCCCTGAATCTGCTTAAAAATAGCACCAGAAGGGACTGATGAGACATGACAACCAAACACAACATGTGGTACTGGATAGGGTCTCATGCAAGGAAGGAAAACATCGTTGGGACGATGGGTACCATCTGAATGGGGTCTGCGGAAGGGGTGGTAGCGCTGTCCAAAGCTGGTTTCTTAACTGGGACGGCTGCGTGCTGGCAATGCAGAAGTGTCCCAGTATTTGGGAGGTACACACTACAGAATTTAAGGCTGACAGAGCATCGTGTCAGAAAAAAAAAAAGAGGGAGAAAATGTGGTAAAATGTTAACAACTGGAAATGTCGGTAAAGGTGATGTAGGGCTTCTTTGTACTGTTCTTAAAACTCTGGTAGGTTTGTGACTATTTTCACATTAAAGAAATTGAAAAAAATACAAGTCTAAAAGCAATTTTTTTATTTACAGTATAAAGATTACAAAGGTATATATTTATTTATATATATAATACCCTTAAGTTACAAACTTCCATTGTAATATACAATGCTGTACGTTGAGGCGCAACTCAAGGGAAAGTGTTGTCTATGCATTTGCATTTATAGAGCACACACACATAAAGCTTTCTCCTTTCTTTAACCAAGAACACAAATACTGCCCTGTTTTATGCCATAGGTTTTGATTTGGTAGTCCGGTGATGCCAGGTTTGAAACTTGAATTTTAAACAACACTTAAAAAGAAGTCTCGTTTAAATACAGGGTTCTAAAAAAGAAGAAAAAACACCCCCACAATATCACATACTTTTAATTCTTTGTAGATTATTCTAGCTTTCTAAGTCTTAATACTTAATGACAATGAAAGTCGTGTGGGACAGAATACAAACAAAGGAGTATAATCAGAGTTTGCACAGATTAGCCGAAATAGGTCTGCACAGGTAGTAGTTTCTTCTAAAAGACCTTGTGTCTGATACCAAAAGGGAAACAATTCTTTGGGCACCAAGGTCCTATCACACTGAATCCATCCAGCAGACTGCAAATGTAACACTGGAGTCCTGTGCTGCAGGGAAACAAAAACTGAAACCGGATCTCTAGTAAGGGCAGATTTACTATAAGTTGTGAAGAGTATCATCAAGATTGAGAACCGTGCCAAACCCAAAACTTAGTTTTAATAATTTCCTCTCCCCCAAATTCTATTAACTGACAAAACAGAGGGTGAGGGGCCAAGAGCAGTGTGGTGAGAAAAATATAACTGACACCTACTTTGAGCAGGACCAATAGGAGAAAAGCACTTCTTCCAACCTAGGGGGAACAGACACTTACGTGACAATACTTATGTGCTGGTTCCAATAATCTATAATCATTAGCACCTGATTGTCAAAGGGCAGGAGAGACGGAGACACTGGAGGTATGACCGAGTCTTTGTGTGCACAACTCCAGGACACTTGCAAACAAAGGGGAAGGAACCATGAGAGCATGCTCCCTGTGCCACTCCAGTCACGGCGTTCAGACACTTTCTGAGCAGGATGAGGGATGTCACCCGAAAGGCTGGCCGTAGTGGTAAAAGGAAACAGCTGGATAGGAAAGGACCGTTACTACATAAAAAGTATGGAAATAGTCACACAATCTCTCATTTTCTTTTAAGTGCCCTTTTTACTGAGTTTGAATGCCAGTGTCTGGCTTAAGTGGGATTGTACTAAGTTTTAAATATCTTCATTTTGATCTCATTAACAAGAAATACTCTGTCTACCATGTGTAAGGACTGACAGCCAATGAGATCTTTAAAGGGTGTAAGCGTGAAAATGAATGCGCCAGCACAATTTGGAAATAGGGGCGGGTTGGTTATGCTCGTTATAATTAAAAGAAGTATTTCTTTAAAAACTTTCCCATCGATCCACTTTGGGCAATAGAAACTTGTTGCTCTGATTTATCTTCCTAAGGATGTGCTACAGTGTTCTTCCCAAACTAAAATCTTCATTTTGCATTTAAAAAATTATGCATGGTGAAAAGACCAGCCTACTTAAATGTGCTTGGAATTCTTTCACGCTGGCATGGCCCAAAGACCGAGCGTCCTTTTAAACACCATAGTTTGCCAGATGAGCAGAACTTGAGACGTACTTTGGAGAAATGGTTATCTACTTAACCCTGGACCGACAGGTAGCATGGTGTGATTGAGAAGTAACGGGCTATGAGCTACTTGAGGCCAGGAACTTACTTTCAGGTCCTTCAGAGTGCCTGTGAAGAACTGTAGATGCTTATTAGATGAAAGACTACAGAAATTAATATATCTTTAATTTGCTCTGCAATTTCAAAATTTCTCCAAGCCTCCAAAGAACCTTTTGTCTGTGCATAAGAGACTTCTGTCACTTTGGAAGAGGTGACAGAACACCCAGGGTCAGGGTGTGTATGTGACTGGGATAAAGAGGGACGCAAAAACTAAAGAAGCATTTGTGTCAATGGCACGGAGGTGACGATCACTACAAAATTGAGTGAGGTACTTGCAGGACTCAGAAGTTAGAAATCTATCAGGTCACCTTCAGGGCTGGGCAAAAGTAGGTTTACAGTTGTAAGTACACAAAATAGAGCTTATTCTTGTATTATTATTTATTGGTTATTAAATTATTTTCCATACGAACAACTATAAACCTACTTTTGTCCACCCCTGTATAACTAAGCATCGATAATTTCTCTACTACAGCCTTTTAGTTCCAACCAGTCTATTTTGGGGCAGTTCAAAGGTTACAGTTCATACGGTAGATTTTTGTTGAAGATAACTAAATGTTCATTAGAGAACAAGCAGTCATTTGCAAATAGCACATTTATGCATTATATCAAATGTAGATTCACACTCTAAAAAGCAGAATAGGCTTTGGTTCAGTCACCTGAAGTAGAAAGGAAGAATAAGTGGCAAGAGATTAAGTTCAAGTATATCAGTTTTGGAATAATAGAAGAAATCTTGTTAAAATATTTTTTCTAGTTAATATACAGCAATAATTCTTCCAGTTGGCAGTTTAGCTAGTGTCAGAAAGAGACAAGGAAACAGATGTGCTAGACGTGTCTATTTATTGTTCCTTACCTTAACTGGAAATTCGATCCATTTACAGGATGAATTTGTATCACCTATCTGCCAGATGTTTTAGTTTTTTTAGAGAAAGGGTTTCAAATCAGCCACTTAAGCAGTCTATTACTAGTGTAAAATAAATTTCACTTAATATCATTACACCATAGGAATAGCTATATTGCTCAAGATAACAGACTCCTGATATAAAGCATAATTATTTTAAACTGTCTATCATCAAGCATTTATCGAGTGTCTATATACTCAGCAAAGTGAAAGATGTAGCTTAAAAAGAGAGGAGGAAGGGGGAAGACTGCCGCTGTTGGTTTTTAAAGACAGTATACTAAAAGTCAAAATTATTCCAGATTTCCAAGCACCTGAAGTCGGGACATACAGAATGGTAACAAATGGCAGATTCCTTTGTTTTTATCTTCAGGTGCCACTGTAACAATTCCAACTGAACGAAATTTCTAATCTCAAGAAAGAACATAGTATCACCTGCCCCATAATATTCCCGATAAAGATACATAAACAGGATATGACTATAGTCAAATTCAACGGAAACGTTTAAGCATCCTGCATTTAAACAAGTCTCCTTTCTTACACAGATAGTCAGATCAGACCAAACAATGTTTTGAGACCCAAGAGATCTGACATTTTACTTCTTCGTTAGGGATTGAAAAAACCTGACCTTTGGCTTCCTAACCAGCCATTTCATTCACGGTGTCAACAGCGGATGGCAGCGACATGGAAATGTATGCTGGATATTTGGATGGCTTAAATATTATGTACAATCAATAGCTTATAACCAGTAAAAACAATAACATAATTTAGCGTAAGTGTCCACGATAAGATACAGAAGAGCAGAGAAAGTGCTTAAGTCTACAGATCTTCCCTGAAAGCTTCAAAACTGCTTAACTCTAAGTAGGTAGGCCTTTTAAAAGAAGTTGCATAGCAGCTTATAAGATAATTTGCATTAAACAATATGGAGATTCTTCCATGTTTTTGAAAACATACAAATATATCCACATGCATATAAATTAAACAAGAAGACCTGGAGATTCTCACACACACACAAAAATCCATCATAACCTTTTCTCAAAAGTTATGGTCACACTTTTGTCCATCAAAACAACTTACAGTAAAACTTGTTTTTCTGGGAGAAATGTAATCTTATCCAGATTCCACACAGCTTAAGAAAAAAATTTTGGTTTATTAGCTAAGTGCATTTAATCGGCTGAAAAAAAAGCTTTGTTACCATTCTGCTTAGGAGGATAAGAAAACAATCAGTGACAACTTTAATCATTTGTTGGTTAGAGAGGTTTTTCCACTTATAAAAATATAAGAAATAAATAACTCAATCTCTCTTGCCATGCAATAATTTTCAGTAACAAGATCTGTGAGATTATAGATGATAAAAACAGGCACGATCAGACTTTACCTAGCTCAAAAAGTGCTAATTGACATGGCTTTGAAATAGGTGAATGACATTTAAAGTAGTATTTTTGATTGCCTGTACATGCCCCAGTATTTAACCTGAAACTCTGTCTACTAGGTAGGTGAGTTTACAGTTACAAATATCTAATAAATAGTGTATAAACATAAAGCATTTCTTCATATAAAATATTAGATATTAATTTCCAGGTAAGGTTCATTTGATGACTTCAGGAAAGGGCTTACCTTTTTCAGAAAAGCAGTAACTGAGCCTTTTCTTTTACAGGCATCTGTGTGGAATATGGAAAAGATGTCTAAGCCTGGGTCTCGGGGGCACAGGAAGTGGTCCACTGGAATGAGGGGGACACTATTCTGCAATTCCTTTACATTCTACACATGGCAGCCCACAACATTCTAAACCATTTTCCTAATTCAAAATAAAAAGGAAATGAAAAACCAGCTGTTCTATAAAAGATATGAAATATCAAAAATGGCCAATTTCTAGTTATCATTTGAAAATAACTTGCCATATTTTAGAATCTAAATACAAAGTACAAATTGACCCTTGAAGGACATGGGGACTGGGGTGCCAACTCCTCATGCAGTCAAAAATCCACTTATTGGCTTTTGACCGCCCCAAAACTTATCTACAGTCATCCCTTGGCATCCACAAGGGACTGGTTCCAGGACCACCCACGGACACCAAACTCCACGGATGCTCAAGTCCTTTGTGTGAAAGGGTGTAGAGCAACAGATACAGTCAGCCCTCCTCGTATGCAGATCCCAACTGTGGATTGAAAATATGGACATATTTATCAAGGCTGTCTTAGTCATAAAAAGTACTTCATTCGTGGTTTGAAAATCCCACAAACACACTTAATGGAAGAACGACCTGGTCATCCATCACTGGAAAGCTGTTGACGTATGCTAAACAGGCTTAAGGGCGCCTGCTCTTGGGGGTGCTGGTGGTCACAGGAAACCGTTTCACACCAAGACACAAAACCCTATTAAGTATTAAAAACCCTATGGACCTAGGGGCTGTACATGACAGTTTAAATCTGAGCAAAAGGGTTTGAAATGCACACATGCCTTGCCTCTCCTGCCCACATTTTAATCACACCCTTTTTATAGATCTTTTTCATGTAACTATTGAGCAGGTGGCTCAGAAGTTCCCCATGAAAATCTTTTCAGTGGCTTAGTCTTTCACACTAACACAGAAAACCTCAACTAAATGGCTTTGCTGCCGAAGTCTGTGATTAGATGATTCATCTTCTCAGATGAATACTCTCACTGCAAAGAATGTCTAAGCTCCCTTATCTGAGGGTACTATGTGTTCAAATTCTTCCAGAAATCATAGCTGGACCTTCAAGGTCTTCTTTTCTTCCCTAATTTGTAAACTTACTCCAGATGGAACCAAACTTGGGTTTATGAATTTTCAAAACACAGGAAGCTCTTGAAAGACATATTCTACTCTCAATTTCAACTTCCAGTTTTAAGTGGATCAGATCATTCATTTTTGGGACTGGTGTTGGGGGCAGAACAGATCTCTCTCCCCAGCCTCTGCCTGTGGTTAATCTCACTGTACACAGGGAAGCAGTGAAGACAACGGGGTTACGATGTCTAACTAGAACTTTCTGCCCACGAGTCGGCTCTTTCACACGTCCCACCTATACATCAGTCTGCACTCAAACGAAATGGCTCCATGCTCCGTAGTGTTCACATCCTCTTCCGGCACTCCTGATCAATCTGGTAAATGAGAACTAATCCCAGTGCTTTCTTGAGAAAACACAGAGAGCATCCACATCAGTATTACCTTTCTTTCAGTTCCAGGGACTGTGCTAATCTTGACATTTTATATAGCTGTTACACTATTTTAAAAGTTTTCAGATATACACCTACTTCATCATTAGAAATAACAAGCCTAATGTGCTCTCCAGTGTCAGCAATCTTACTGCTTAGCAAAACCCAGGTAGCTGTTCCACGGTCTCGTCACACCACCCACTGTAGGATGCGTTCCTAAGCCACACTGAGTCTTGCGCTAGCTGCCTGTCATGCCACTCTGCTGCCACAAAGGGAGAGGGCCAGGGCCAGCGCCAGGATCCCACATGGGTGCACAGAGCGCAGAACAACTTGGTATTTTGCTTGTGCTGCAAAGCCCGCTTCTCCCACAAATTCTACTCTTAAAACAAGCTTGCTCTCCAGGATTTATCTTCCTCAAAGATATCTGCCCATTAGGAAAGACACGACTAAGGAAAGCTGCCTCAAAGGCTATTCTTCGAAACTAGGAGAGATGATCCCCTGGAATGGCAGTGGTATCCAGTTATTCAAATAGTGACTAATAAAGCTCCACACTAACCCTAACCAAAGGCACATTTGGTAAGCAATAAAAAAATGGCTTAGGCTAAAATGAGGATTTTCTTTTAAAATAAATCTTACCACATCTCCTGGCTCCTACCAAAGATAAAATCAGAAAATCCTCAAATAAGTAAAACTTTTTTTTTTTTAAAGCGGTGGTTTCCAACTTGCTTTTCAACTTGGTCACCACCAAAAAGGGCGTGGAAGGCAAGGCAAATCAAACTCCGCAAGTTCTAAGACCTGAAGTTAGCACTTAGGAGTGGCAGAGCTTGTGACGCAGTGGGACGTGATGGGACGTGGGATGCAGTGAGAGCCAGGGCAGGTGGGAGAACGCTTTGGTGATGCAACTCGAGGACCTCCTAGGGCGGAAGGAGTGAGCAAGGGAAGACAGTAAGCTCCAAACTCCAACACAACGCACAGCCTGGCTGGAATGACCGAGAAGCATGGGCTGCTGCAAACTAGCACCTGGGAAGAGACAGTCACCCAAAGCTAAGTTTGAAATAAATCCTACAGGAAGAAAAAAAAGAAAAACAACTTCTTAGATATCTGACTATGTCCAAAAAGAAAAACAGTGAGCTACCCTTTGTAACAGGAGAATTAAACAGAATTACGTAGAAACCACATTAGGAAACTAGACAATAAATCAACAGCTTCATTTTGGAGCTTCTTAGAGTCTTAGAAATTCTGGCCAAGGTAGCTTGTGAAAGGCAGGCTCTTCTTTAAACACGGTTACGGGTCAGCAGTGATTTGCAGGTCCTTGTCAAGGCACTGTGCTGGAGGATAGAGAAAAGAGCTTTCTTTTTGTGCTTTAAAAAAATTTTTTTTGGAGGTGGAAATATTTCTTGTGACATTCAAGGCTCTTTTCTGATTTTTTTGCTGCTCATACAAGCAGTCCCATGCGAGTGACTTTGGCCGATAAGAACGTGTGCAACACAAATACAATCGGCTTCGGACACGAGTGCAGGTCCATGGTCTGCGGAGAAAGGACATTAGTTATCACTACCATGTGTGGATGCTTTAAAAAACAAACACGTAAAATACAAATTGAGACGTGATGCTCTACTTTTAAAAAAGAGCTAAGATAAAGAACGTGCCAGAGCTATGGAAACTCTTGGGAACGGAAAGCTATGAATGAAAGTATTCTCCGAAGTTGGGTTATTCCATGTTACAATTAAACATTAGCGTGAGACTCCACAATTAGAATCCCCTTGGTGGAATACTGGGTTCCACCATGGCTGGAAGAACTAAAACATAGAGGATGTAAAAGAAAGGAATATTCTATGTGGAGACCACTCATTGTGATTACACTATTTCTGAGCAGGAACCACAGTAAGCTCAGCTGAAGTGTGACCATCTACAGTAGGATTTTTGACACCCCATGTAAGCGTGTGGTGGAACGACAACTTGACGCTAGTCAGGAAGCTAGTTATGCACTGGCCTCTAATTTGGACCCCTGGAGCCGGAAGAGCAGGAGACCTGGGGTCTGGCTGCATGAGTCAGGGGGTTCGTCAATCACTGGCACTGACACCAGAGACCAGGAACGGGACATAGCTTAATTATGTCCTGTGAAGGGAAATAAAGCTTTATGAAGAATATAAGTTATAGAGTCCTAAATTCATCACTAAACTTTATCTATATTAAATATAAAGCAGGGATTAAAAATACATAATAGCTAGGGATAATCTAACACTTTGCTGGCTAAATGGCAACTGATATTAATAACCCGTTAATTAAATAGAAGTTCTTTGATAGAAGCATTAAACTTTCTCTAGTGCTTCAGGCTTCTTTAAAAAATATTTTATTTATTTATTTTTAGAGAAACGGACAGGGAGGGAGGAAGAAGGAGAGAAACATTGATGCATGAGAGAAACGTTGATTGGTTGCTTTGAACCCACAACCCAGACAGGTACTGACTGGGAATCGAACTGGCAACCTTTCGTTTTGCGGGACAATGCCCACTCAACTGAGCCACACTGGTCAGGGTTGCTTCAGGCTTTTGAAAAGCCCTGGTTGATGGCCTATCCATAGTCTAGTTTCTCAAAGGTTCATCATTTAAAATAAGATCTCTAGCCAGTTTTTCTCATCTGTTGGTTGAACTATGTTATCTCTAAGATCTAGTTCAGTTCTAAAATGTCACGATTCTGTTTTCAAATTCACACATATTGTGACTATGTCAATGGATGTAAGATTTCACATACAAGACCTGAACTACTGGCTTAATATTGATGACAAAAAAAAGAAGAAAAGGCATTGCTTTACTCCTTTATCATAATTTATGATTTCTGAAGTATATTTGACACACTTCTCTAGTTCTCTAAAGGGGAATCATGAACTCCTGTTGACATTTCCTTTAAGGGACAAGGAGGTACAAAGAGAAAATGACTGTCGTATGGACATGTCTCTACATCTTTGTCCTTATCAACAGAATTTCCGTAGCAACCAAGTCATTCTATCGCTTTTCATTTTTATCCCAACAACTGCTTAGTAGCAATTAATAGAATTCGTTTAGTACTTAACGTTTAATAATTTAATATCTTATGTTTTATAAAAGCCTATTTCTTAAAAGGGCTATTTTTTCTAAGATTCAAGCAAAACTTTTTTAAAAAGGAAATGATTTCCTAATATGGGGAAAAGAAAAATAAAAAAAAGAGCCCAAACCCATTGCATCTCGAAAACTGAAGAACAGTTTCCAGAAAAAATGGAATATCAGTCCATAATATTTCCATACGAGAGGCAAAGAAACAGTAAGTGAAACAGAACACCTATTTGGATAAACGTTTCTCAGATGCCCTCTTACCAGCTCCCCCTCGGGACCACCGAAGTCCAGGTACAGGTTCCGGATGCCGTCGTCAGCAGACATCCTCAGTCGTTCGAAGGGGTAGCGGTACAGCACGCTGCCGGGAGCCCCGTTCTCCCTGGAGATGGTGAACCCATTTTCATAGTGGACACTGAGTCTTGCCTCCTGGCCATTTAATGTGCAGCCTGGCAAAGATAAGCAAAAACATTAATCAAGTTCCTACTTCGATGATTAAGTGGAAAAGGGTTCTTCTGACTTCAAAAGGGGAAACAGAACCTTTTTTAAGAATGTGTGATAACTAACCTATTTGGAACCTTCTAAAGTAAGTTTTGCTCTGGTCACTCAAGTCAACATCTTGATTGAGATAAGGAAGAAATCACCATACCTCTCCTTGACAGATTCTCCTGAATATGATCTGATTCAGTTCGATTCAGGGAGTATCAACCAAACACTTGTGCTGGCAGTGACCCGTGTGTGGTACTAGAGAAGTAAGATGCACGGTCCCTGCCGTCCAGGACCTCATAAATGAATAGGCATAAATATGAAATCCCTGAGTAAATCAGAATGTACAGGACATGACCAAACACTAAACCGAATAAGGCCAGAGTCAAGGAAAGGTTTCCTGGGGGAGATGGGACTTCAGACAGGCCCTAAGGAACATGGAGAAAGTTTCAACCGGGCAAGAAGAAGGAACCCCCAAGGGAGAAGGCAGAAATGCCTTTCAGGAGCAGTAACATGGTTTGGTTGGTATTTGGGAAGATGATAAAAATAATGTTTATCAAAGATAAAGGCTATAGGCAGCAGAAGTTGTACCGTTGGTCCCATCAGAGATTAAATTCAGAGGATACTTTTGAACTGAGAGGACAAAAAAACCTGGATCATCGGACTGGCAAATGTCTTTACTAGCAATTGGAACACCGCTTTGTTATACAGAGTCGACATGTGAGAGGCCCTCTGAGATGTGGGAATTAACACGGCCCTCTTGGCCACTTTACGCAGAAAAAATGGCTCCCAAAGAAGCAAGCGCTCACGCTCAAACTGATCCTTTCCCTGGACGTGCAAAAGCATTCAATTGGTCAAGGCAGCTGGTGTGTATAGGAAATAAGGAAAGTGAGTAACATAAATATTGGCAGTGTCCACTCTCAGCACTCAAAGAAGAGAGTTTTGGACAATGGACTGAATATTAGTTACCCTCATGTAACTAATGTTTTCTTGGGGAGGAGCACAGATAAAATTAACTCCTTGTAGAAATAAGCCAATGCAATAAACTCTAAGTGAATGGCTGAGGGGTTTGGAGAAAGGACAGACAGATCCCAATCAAGGCAACCAGGGTATAGTTTTCAAGAGAATTTTACTTGATTAACATCCCTGAAGGGTGTTGAGGTCTGAAGAGAAGAGAAGGGTCAGTTCTAGTCTAGAAAAGAAAAGCTCAAAGAGCAAGGATCCGCCCAAGTCCTCGCAGCACTGGCTGGAGAGGGTGCAGTGCAGGGGGGCGGGTACTTTTGCCTGCAGGTGCGTCACCAGTGGGGTGAGATCCACAATCACGACTAGCAAAGGCAAGCCATTAACTCCCCAACAAACTTGTCAGGTAAGAGATTTCTTTGAGTGTTCTGTTTAGTACTGCTCCCCCTCAGGAGGTAAAGGAAGGAAAACAAACGTTAGTGTCTGTATGTTACTTAAAACATGCATATATGAGGTCTGTTCAGAAAGTATCCAGCCACATAATATGCATATAGACACATTTATTGAAGATACAAGAAACACTGTACACAGGACAATGACATCTTAGTCCCCTTCAGAGTAGGCACCTTGGGACCTCACACAGTTCTCCCAATCACCATCAACAGCCCCATCATATTTTCCTGAATCTCATCAATGGTCTGAAATCTCTTCCCTTTCAAAGGTGACTTTAGTTTTGGGAAAAGCCAGAAGTTGCAACCAAATCTGGGCTGTAGGGGGCCTAAGTCATCTGGGTGATTTGATGTTTCACCAAAAAACTCTGCATGAGATGTCATGCACGAGTGGGCACATTGTCGTGATAAAGCTGCCAATCACCAGTTGCCCACAGCTGCGGCCTTCTGAATCATCCAAATAGTTTCCACAGAGGAATATTCAAGCTTAACACAAAATCTGATGCAAATTTGTTGCTCTATTTGCTCAGTCATTTTGAATGCTGCGGCCACACAGTGCACATGCTCACTCGGGGTGGGAGGGGCATCTACTGCCCCCAATGACTAGTACAGTGAAGTCATCATTGTTCACGCATGCGCATTCCAGTCCACTCTCCTTGGCTGCCAGGTTTCATCGATGTTGCACAAACTGTTCTTGTTACATTAATGGTTGGACTTTTTCTGGATGAACCTTGATTACTGTTTATGATTATTACCTCTACCTTGAAAAGGAGTAAGTAAAGGTCATATTGAATATGTTTAGGTTTAGAATTGAATTTTAGTTTAAAACTTATAATAAATACCAGGCAATTCTGAATGAGTATGAACTGGCCATAAAACAGCTGGGGCGATGTGGATTAAGTACCTGACACACCTCACCCTTAGAGGGTCTCAGGAGTAATGAACCAAAGGTAAATAAGCCTCTAACTCTGATTTAATGAGGGGGGAGAGCATGTGCACACATGCACATGTCTGTGTGCAGTGTGGGGCAGACACGTGTGACACATGGCCCTATTGTGATAGGGCAGGATCTGGGAGTAATTATGAGCAAAACTCTGAGCTGGCCCAGGTGACTTATAACCATCCTGATGTCTTGATTCAACTAAAATCCTTTCAGATGGCTATAAATCCATTATTCACCTCAATTTATAGGTAAGTCAGTGAAAAATGTAATATACTGAACTTGCTTTACAAAGCTGTTATCAGAAATAGAAAGACACACAACAGCAACAATCAGGGACAATCACAGGATGTCAGATACTGAAGTTTAAGAGAAGAAAACTACAGTTTGGAGGTTAATCAGTGGAGGGAGAGGAACATCCAGCACTTGGCAGTGGGGGCCTTGTGTTCCTTTTGCAGGGTACACTGTGGGTTGACGGTGGGCAGGGCCGAGGATAAGAGAAGCAACTTCATGAGCCTGGACTCAGAATAATTAGAAAATATGCATGAAGAATAACTATCCGGTGGAACGGTGAATTACGTCTTCCTTCATTGGCCTGTTTGTTCATTATTTCATTTATTCATGTATTTTTAGATTCTCTGCTCTCACAGGGCAGCAGGGAAGATAAACGGGCCATCGCAAGCAACCTACACTGGATTGTTTTGAGCACTTACTATGTGCCAGACACTGTGTTAGGTGCTGGGAGATACAGAGCTGAATAAAAGATGGTTTCTGTTCAGACAAGAGAGAAAGAGAAGGAAATGTGGACACTGTAGAGTGAAGTAAGCACTGTATCAGAAAGATGGACAAAACACTGTGAGAGGAGAGGGGAGTAGATTAACTCTGGGGAACTGGAAAAGCCTTGATAGAGCTGCTATTTCAGTTGAGTCTTAAATAATAATAAAAACTATAACAACAATGGCCACTTTGTTGAATGTGTACACCAAAATTAGTTAATCATAACCTTTTAACTCACCTAAAAATTAAAATAATGAGTTTTCAGGGTTTGGGAGAAATTTTATTACCAAGTAATATGCAAAACCAACATTCTTATCTCTTGCCTAACATTCATCTCATCCCTGACACCTGCTTCAATACCCACCCACAATACAGGGTAGGGGTTGAGGACAGGTGGTGATCAGGGATGGGGTGACAGATGCTGGAGGAGCAGGCCTATGTGCAGACCAACCACATAAAACCAGGAATATTGAGTTTACCATATATACTCATCTAAGCTCAATCATTTTAAACAAAGTTCTCTAATGAGACTTTCCCTGCATCATGAATAAACTGCACTTGAAAATTCTGGCTTTATTTCTAAGGTTTCAATGATTAAACTCATTTATTCTTTTAGTAATAGCTGTATTGATATATATAACTCACATACTATACAATTCAGTAATATTATATTGTAAAATTCTTTACAGTAATGCTTTTGTTGTATAAGACTGACTTAAGCAAAATAAATAAATAAATAAATAAATAAAAATAAAGTTTTTCCTGTTATACAAGTAAGATGTAACTTAAAAAAATTTGAACAATATAAAAGTAGCCTGTAATTGCACTTGGAGTCAGTGATGGAGTGGAAGCCAGGGATGCCTGTGGCACACGTTACTCAGCAACGCCCACTTCAGCAGCGAAGGTGCAGGCAGGCAGCGCCGCCCGTCCTCTCCGCTCTCCCATCTGCTCCTCTCCCAGGCGAAGGCCAGCCCCTCCACCCCTGCTTTGGATGCTGTCCACTCCCACCTTCTCAGAAACTGTGTAAGACTGATTATTCCTTACGCCTCTTGCCATTTTCAATATCTCCCTTTAAACCAGATCCCTCTATTAACTTTTACAAATGTTCTAGTCTCATTATTAAAAGAAATACCTCTACTCAACCCCTCACCTGCTTCTTTCTACCAGTCTCCTCCCTCCTCCTTTTTAGAGCAAAACTTCTTTTTTTTTTCTTTCTTCTTATTGTCCTCTCGTGCCTTTAAGAGCCAGCCCTATACTCAGGACGGCCCTCCTAAACTGAGAGGGAGATTGCTGTGCGTCCTGCTGGCCGGACTCCCCTGTTACAACTGATACAGGGGAGCAGAGAAAGCATAGGCCAGGACAAGCAGAGCAAAACTTCTTGAAAGAGCTGTCTACACTCAGTTTACCCACGTTTCACCTCCCCTTCAATCCTCGGCCCTCTGCAGTCTGCCATTCACACCACAAAGTGTCCCTCCCCAAGGGCACCAAGTATCACCGTGTTGCTAAATCCAACCTGCTTCTTCAACCCTCACCTTGCTCGATACTGGTAGCACTCATTGTTGGCGGTCTACCCAGCTTCTGTTTCTCCATTCTTCCTTTACTGCCAGCCCCGAATTTTATTCAGGTTTTCACTTTCTCCTAATATGTTTCAGGGAAGAGTGACCTCACCTTTGAGGGCAGCCAGGCTGGCTTTCCCCTGGTGACTGGCATTGGTCCCGGGTGTGCACATGAACCAAACTGGCTCAGCTTGAAAAGAACTACGACTGGAAAGAGAAAACACAACACCACCCCCCTTTTCCACTGGTTCTCTCGCTTTTAGATAAGAGAATACATTTCTTTACTGTTCCATCTAGTTTGCGAGGGCATTTTCTGTCCACTGCACCCTAAGTCATCCCCACTGGTGCGTTTAACCCTCCTGGCCACTCCTCTCCTTGAAATACTCTTCCTTTGGCTTCCGTGACACTTACTGTCCCCACCCGCCCTAATTTTCCTTCTGCTCTGGCTACAGCTTCACAATCTGCTAAATGGAAGGGACACTGGCTTTTTCAAACCACAAGGATATTGTTGAGTGTAATGACATACATTAAAGATAACTTTCTAAGCAGCTCCATTAGTGGTAAAAAAAAAAAAAAGATTTTAAAGCTAAGAGGGAAAAAAAGCTTGTTAGCTGGTAATACATCTATTCGTGTTACGGCAAGATGAATACTGGTAAATACAACTTACATTTTCTACTTCGTGTCTTTCTACATGAGCGAGTGCTGGTGTTACCAGTGTATCATGAAGGACAAGGACCCTGATGTCAAAGAGATCCTACCCTGCCCTGGCCGGGTAGCTCAGTTGGTTAGAATGCTGTCCGGGTATGCCGAGATTGCGGGTTTGATGCCCAGTCAGGCAACATACAAGAAGCAACCAATTTGAATGTATAAATAAGTAGGACAACACATCGATGCCTCCCGCTCTCTCTTCCTGAAATCAATTTTTTTAAAAAAGTTTTTTAAATGCTATCCTGAAAATCCTGTTTCTGCTGTTCTGGGACCAGCTACTTGGGAAAAGGGCTCTGGGGGGCTCCAATGTTTCAGCAAAACCCTTTAGCAGCTGTAGGACCGTGTGGGCCCTCTGGGCATCAGAACAACCCAGAAGGGAGTAGGCTTCGCAGGTTCAACCTGGTCTGACTGCGCAGGGCTCTCTCAAAGATGGGGCTACCTTTCTCCTTACTGCACACGGGGAAAGCCAGTCCATCACATATAACCAACAGGATGGTCCTACCTGGGGTTACAAAGAACATGACACTATGTTCCTTTCTTATAAAGCCATGAGGTAAGGTTGTATTTATTTTTATTTGTCTCATTACCAAGCAGAGCTCTGTAAATAATAAAATACTCAGTACTGTTGATTTAATGAATTAAGAGAAACTGATACTTTATATGTCCTCCAGGATTTTCATTTGGCCCTAAGAATGAGTGATTGAGAGGGGTGTACACAGGGGCTTCGGTCACTGGTTTTGAAGTCAGTCCACAGTTCAAGTCTGAGCCACAGGAACCCCAGTTCCTTCCTCTTGAACATGGAGGCAATAAAATTTGCCTTAGAGGGCTGTGTGTTACGGTTAGATAACATGTATCTCATGTATGACTTATAACAGCCCTGATATGTACCTATTGCTCATTCTGTTTCTGTCCTTCCTATTTCAAAGGCAGGGGCCTTATTTATTTTGGTATAGAGTGTAAAAGCGCAGTGAATACACTCAAGTCAGTATCTGCTGAGTAGGTGAATAAAAACGGATTCAAGAGAATTTCTACAAAACTGAGAACAATACGGTTAGAGTAAACTCTTTCTTCCCTCACAGAGGCCAACAGTAGAAACACTTTTAAATGCCCACGTTCCTTCTCCTCTTGCAGATTTTCTACATATTTTTTATTTTTATTTTTCATTGTTGTTAAAGTACAGCTGTCTCCATTTTCTCCCCACCACTCCCCCTGACCCCAGCCATCCCCACCCTCCTTCCCCTGATCCCACCCCTGCTTGGTTTTGTCCATGTGTCCTTTATAGTTATTCCTGAAAACCCTTCCCCCTTTTACATATTTATTAACGCAACTCCCACCTATATCTATGACTTCTCAGTCTTCGTATCACCAGAATTACCGAAACATAAACTATCTTCATGAAGTTCTTGGATGATTTAAAGACTTGAACAGCTTGGGTAATTGGTATAATGAAATTAAGCCTTTAAAAGCATACTTATTAAAGTTCAAACTACTATACACGTATATGTATTTTCATATTTTCAATTCCTGTGACAAATGGAAAATGGTTTTATGGGCCTGAGGGAGTAAAGTGCATTCTCAGCTTAGTCATCTTGAAGTTCACATTTGCTAAAAAGAAAAAAGTCCTCACATACCAGAAGGATCACTCATCAATTCTACTATAACTATAATCTAATAAATGTTTAAAACTAAATGAACATTATGAAGATCATATAACATATTCACTAGTAAAATCTTGTAGATAGTCACTGAAATTTTTCAAAATGGATAAACTATCATCAAAACACATAAGAGAAAAGAAAACAGAGCTTAAGTGATTTCTTTTTGTCAACTACCTAACTTTTTTTTAGGCCACAAATATCTGAATACGTGCCACAATCTTAGGGTTTTTTTTAAATCCTCACCTGAGGATATGTTTATTGATTTTTAGAGACAAGCGGGGCGCAGGGGGCAGAGAGAGAGAGAGAGAGAGAGAGAGAGAGAGAGAGAGAGAGAAACATCAGTTGGCTGCCTCCTGCACGTACCCAGACCAGGGATCGAACGCACAACCTTTTGGTGTGGGACAACGCTGCAACCAACTGAGCTTCCCAGCTGGGGCTATAGTCTTAAATGACCTTTTCTGAATCTCCCAACAATTTAACAGAAGGTGGTAACACGTATCTGAAGGACACACTTGTCTTATGTATGTATGTGGGCATGTATGCATATGTGTATGTACACACTAAGCATACACATAACAAGACATAACAGACTAAGTATGAACACACATGAATATGTGCATATACATATAAACACATATGTGTTTTACAGAAACTCTGACTTTCATCAAAGCAGTTTATCTTCAGCCAGTTTAATATATCTGGCACAGCTTTAAATACAGAGTAAGTGATTAATAGCAACAGTGTATCAGTTGACCTAAATTGTGAAAATGAAAGTATTACCAAGGTAATATTAAAATATAGCTATGAATGAAAACAAGAAAGTTCAAAATTACCTAAAAATACTTATTTTGTCTATTTAAAAATATAAGGAACCACCCTGACAGGTGTGGCTCAGTGGGCTGGGCACTGTCCCGCAAACCAAAGGTCACCAGTTGGATTCCTGGTCAGAGCACTTGCCTGGGTTGCAGTTCAGGTCCCCGGGAGGGGGCACGTGAGAGGCAACTAACTGATGTTTCTCTTGCACATCAATGTTTCACTCTCTTTCTCCCTCCCTTCCTTTCTCTCTGAAAAATAAATAGATAAAATCTTTAAAAAAATAAGTAAAATAAAAATATTCAATATAAAGAACGAGCTGGTCCTTATTCTCCCTCTCCTCAAGCCATCTATATTTAAACAATTGTGAGCCAGGGACTAGATAGATTCTGATTTCCTGCAATGTGAAGTTCAGCTGCCATTGCAGACCTTCAAAGTGAGGACTGGCCCATCCCAGAAAGCACATTCTGTGGTCAAGACAACAACCAGAGCCCCACAGCCCTTAATGCGGTGACCAACCACTCCATAGAGAAAACAGGCAGAAGACAGACAGGGGAGAAAGTGTGGATGTGGTGGCTTTGGTCACGATCCACAGTGGGTTCTTACTAGTCATTGGTGTCACTGCTTGACTCAGCACAGCGGCCGTGACAAAAATACCAAGCAGGTCCTGAACAGACGAAGATTGCATTGTCTGACAACATGAAAAAGCTCTCCCTGCGCTGACATCGGAGGACGGCCGTGGAAACGCTGCCCACGCAGTGCGGAAGCCTTGGGGCTCCCTCACATTCAAAGGCAACAGAAAGAAAGAGAAATCATAAGACATTCTGCTCTTGAAACGTTTCCTTTTTTTATATAAATTCTGCAAAACTAGGTTTATGAAATAAAATCATAGATAAAAGGAGCAAACTTAAGTAAACCAACTTATAGCCAAGATATTTAAAGTAATTCGAACTGTAGTAGAAAATGGGATATATTACTTTTAACTATTCTCTGTTATTATTAAAATGAAAAGCAATCTGGAAAGTCTTATATGTATGCGGGACAGGACACACAAATATACAAGTATGAAACCATACCCCAATTCATACAGACAAGCCACAAGAGGGCGCTTCAAGAATGGAAAGAGATGAACAGAACTCCTTCAGAGCTTAGTTCAGTAGGAATTAGGCACACATTTTCAAACTTTTGAAGAGAAACTCCTATTCCAAATTCTTTATTTTTCTATAGCCATAAGCTCTGCCAGATGCATTTATTTTAAGGGTATCTATCTGTATCTTAGATTCCAAATCTTAACTATAGGATTAACGTATCTAGTACTTTGTAACTGAGCCCTTACATTATCATACAGTCTTAAATGATGAAAAGTAAAACTGCCATCTTGCACACAGGGTTTTACGAATGTGTTCTGAGCCATGTACAAGGCTTAGAAAATCTTTGTTTTTGAAACAAAGAAACCAGGTTTCTTCCCATCATGATCGCTCTAAACTGCCATATTTCAGGACATTTCTAAGTCCAGCACACAAGATAATGGTTTTCACTGTCTGTACAACAGTTCCGTTTAATTACTATTAGAAATGAATGCCAGGGTATATACCTAGAGAGACTTCCTTGATCAGCTCAGCAGCAGCGTGGCAACCCTGAACGAGTATCCTGGTCCAGGTCGACAGATCCCGATGTGTCTCCACCCTGAAGAGATGCATCTCAATGCCCTGCCGAGAGCCTGTCCTGGTGGCAAACGTAAGGTCAGATCCAAGGGAGGGTGATCGACAGCCAGAGCCAGAATGAACCAACCTAGGACCACAAACAGAGCAAAGATTAAATGTATTTAATGAACTGTCAGAGGAAAATGTCAGTAATTTATGCTGATGGGTATGCAGAAAATTATGAAAGCCATCAGCAGTGTTTGGAAAAGTACTTTTCAAAATAAGATTATAGCCTTTTAAGTAGATGCCATTCTGTTTTACCACAAAACGACCCTTGGTGTCACAGTCAGAACACCAGGCTGGCGGCCCAACATCCCAGTTTTCCACTGGCATTTTTATGCTTCCAAGAGGCTATGCATATCAATGAAACATTTGATTTCGATTAGGAAATGACACAGCACAATTACCCAAAGTCCATAGTTTACTTTAGGGTTTACTCTTGTTGTTGTACGTTCTACAGATTTGGACAGATGTGCATCATTGTAATATCATACTGCAATGTATGGGAGTTCTTGCTGCTTCACATCCTCACCAGCATTTGGTATTGCCAGTGTTCCAGATGTGGGCCATTGTACGTCTGTAGTGGTATCTCATTGTTGTTTTAATTTGCATTTTCCTGACAACACAGATGTGGAGCGTATTTTCACATTCTTATTTGACATCATTATATCTTCTTTGGTGAGGTGTCTGTTAAGGTGCTTGCCCATTTTTTAATATATATTTTATTTTTTTAAAGGTTTTATTTCTTTATTTTTAGAGAGGGGAAGGGAGAGAAACAACCATGTGTGGTTGCTTCTCATGTGGCCTCCACTGGGGACCTGGCCCGCAACCCAGGCATGTGCCCTGACTGGGAATCGAACCAGTGACCCTCTGGTTTGCAACCTACTGAGCTACACAGCCAGGGCCTTGGCCCATTTTTAAATTGAGGTGTTTCTTTTTTTTATTGTTGAACTTTAAGAGTTCTTTGATATTTTGAATAGCCCTTTATCAGATGTGTCTTTTGCAAATATTTCTCCTAGTCTGTGGCTCACTTTCTAATTCTTTTATCATTGTCTTTTGTGGAACAGAAATTTTTAATTTTATTTTTTTAGGGGGAAAGGGAGATAAGAGGGAAGGAGGGAGGAAGAGAGAGAGAGAGAAATATTGAATTGTTTTTCCACCTATTTAGGCATTCACTGGTTGATTCTTTTATGTGCCCTGATCAGGAATCAAACCTATGACTATGGTGTATTGAGACAACACTCTAATTAACTGAGCTACCCAGTCAGGACAGAAAATTTTAATTTTAATGGAGTCTAACATCAATTATTTCTTTCATGGATATCTTTGGTTTTGTATCTAAAAAAGCCATCAACGCATCCAAGGTCATACAGGTTTTCTCCCATTTTATCTTCTGGGACATTTAGTTTTGCATTTTGATTTAATTTTGTGAAGGGTGTAAGGTCTGTGTCTAAATTCTTTTTTTTCTTGCATGAGGATATCCAGTTGTTCCAGCACCATTTGTTGAAGACACTATCTCTGCTCCATTGTGTTGCCTTTGCTCCTTTGTCAAAGATCAGGTGACCACATTCATAGGGGTCTAATTCTGGGCTCTCCATTCTCTTCTACTGATCTGTCTATTCTTTCACCAAAACCACACTTGTCTTGATTAGTGCAGTTTTAAAAGCCTTAAAGTTCAGTAGTATCAGTCCAACTTTGTTCTTCTCCTTCAGTGTTGTGTTGGTTATTCTGGTCCTTTGCCTCTCCATAAAAACTTTAGAATCATTTTGTCAATATCCATAAAATAACTTGCTAGAATTTTTATCAAAATTACATTAAATCTCTAGATCAATTTGGGAAGAACTGACTGACATCTTGACAATATTATGGCTTCCTATCCATGAATATGGAAATGGACTCTCTCTCCATTTATTTAGTTCTTGTTTGATTTTGTTCAGAGTTTTATAGTTTCCCACATACATATTTTGAACATTTTTTGTTCAATTTATACCTAAGTATTTCATTTTCAGGGGGTGCTAATATAAATGGCATTGTGATCCCCCCACTTAAGATCTTATTTATTTATTTATTTGAGAGAGAGGAATGGAGGGAGAAAGAGAGGGAGAGAAACACTGATATGTGAGAGAAGCATCGATCAGCTGCCTCTCTCATGCCCCCTACTGGGGACCTGGCCCACAACCCAGGCATGTGCCCTGACTGGGAATCAGACCTGCAACCTTTCAGACTGCAGGCTGGTGCTCAACCCCCTGAGCCACACCAGCCACGGGGTGTTTTTAATTTCGAATTCCACTTGTACATGGTTGGTATATAGAAAAGCAATTAATTTTTGTATATTAACCTTGTATCTTACAAAGTTGCGATCATTGTTATTAGTTCCAGGAGTTTTTGGTTAATTCCTCTGGACTTTTTTATATAGATAATCATGTCATCTGTGAACAAAGAGAGTTCTGTGTCTTTCTTCTCAATCCGCACACCTTTTACTTCCTTTCCTTGCCTTACTGTATTAGCAAGAATTTCCAGTACAATGTTAAAATGTGGTGGCAAGAGGGAACACCCTTGCCTTGTACCTGACCTTAGTGGGAAACTTCGTGTTTGTTACCACTAAGCATGATGGTACACATAGATTTTTTTGTAGATATTTTTTTTTTTAAAGATTTTTTTTTTATTTTTAGAGAGAGGGGAAGGGAGGGAGAAAGAGAGGGAGAGAAACAGCAATGTATGGTTGCCTCTCACATGGCCCTCACGGGGACCCGGCCCGCAACCCAGGCATGTGCCCTGACTGGGAATCGAACCGGGACCGCTTGGTTCCCAGCCCGCGCTCAATCCACTGCGCCACACCAGCCAGGGCTGTAGATAGTTTTTAACCAGTGGAGAAAGTTCCTGTTCATTGGTAGTTTACTGAGGATTTTTATCATGAATGGGGGTTGGATTCTGTCAAATGCTTTTTCTAAATCTCTTAATACTATCACGGGATTTTCTTCTTTAGCTTGTTTATATGATGAATTACATGAACTGATTTTCAAATGTTGAACCAGCCTTGAATATCTGAAATAAACCCCACTTGGTTGTGGTGTATAATTCTTTCATACTTTTTTGGATTTGATTTGCTAATATTTGCTGAGCATTTTTACACCTATGTCTATGAGAGATCTTGGTCTTTAGTCTTCCTTTCTTGTAATGTCTAGTTTTGGTATTAGGGTAATGCTAGCCTCATAGAACGAGTTAGGAAGTACTGTCTCTGCTTTTACTGTCTGAAAAAGATTAGAGGAAATTTCTTCCTTAAATGTTTGGTAGAATTCACCAGTGAACTCAGCTGGGCCTGGTGCTTTCTGGTTTGGAAACTAAATTTTTCACAAAAATTAAGTCAAAATGAATCTTAAATCTAAGTGCAAAAGTTGCAAAAGTATAAAATTTCTAGAAGACGTCTTAAGAGAAAATCTAGGTGATCTAAAAAAATATACTAAAAGCACCATTCATGAAAGAAAATATCACTAATTAAAAACTGTTCTTGGAAAGACACTGATAAGAGAATGAAAAAAGCCACAGAGTAGGAGAAAAAAATGTGAGAAACACATATCTGATAAATGACTGGCATCCAAAATATACATAAAACTCTTAAAACTCGACAATAAGAAAAAAAAGTTTAAAAATGGGCAAAATACTCATTTCTTGGTATATATTCAAAAGAATCAAAACCAGGTTCTTGAAGCCCATTTTCACTGTAGCATTCTCCACAACAGGGAAGAGGCGGAAGCAACCTAAATGTCCACTGACGCATGAATGGATAAAGGAAACGAGTTATCTACGTACAACAGAATACTATTAAGTCCTAAAAAGAAGGAAATCCTGTCACACACTACAACACTGATGAACTTTGAGGAAATTATGCTAAGTGAAATAAGCCAGTCACAAAGAGACAAACACCACGACTCCAGTTATATGAGGTACAAAAGTAGTCAAGATTAGAAAGTTCTAGGGATCTGTTGCAGAATAATGTACACACAACATTACTCTTTGACACTTAAAAATAGTTAAGGTGATAAACATTGTTATGGATATTTTTACCACAATTTTAAAAAATCTTTGGAGTTATAGAAAAAATGGACAAAAGATCTGAACAGCCACCTCATCAATGAGGATATACAGATAGCAAATAAGCATATGAAAATATTTTTCCATTAAGTAAATGGGGAAAAAGTGCTCCTGCTTCCCAGAACAGATTTGTCAGGGAAACACAAGATTTGTTTTTAGAAACGTTAAGTCTAGGATAGGTAATAGATACTAGGTTTGTACCCAGAAGAACTAGAAACATATGTTAGCACAAAAGCTCATTCATAGATGTTCATAGCAGTATTATTCATAATAGCCAAAAAGTAGAAATAACTTGTGTCCATAAACTGATGAATGGATAAACAAAATATATGGCGTATCCATGCCCTGGCTGGGTAGCTCAGTTGGTTAGAGCGCTGCCCTGCTACACCAAGCTTGTGGGTTCAATCCCTAGTCAGGGCACATAAAAAAAGCAACCAATGGCCCTGGCTGGTGTAGCTCAGTGGATTGAGCGCGGGCTGGGAATCAAAGGGTCCTGGTTCGATTCCCAGTCAGGGCACATGCCTGGGTTGCAGGCCGGGTCCCCAGTGAGGGCCATGTGAGAGGCAACCACACATTGCTGTTTCTCTCCCTCTCTTTCTCCCTCCCTTCCCCTCTCTCTAAAAATAAATAAATAAAATCTTAAAAAAAATATATATATATATATACAAAACACAAGAAATAAAAATATTAATTCACTTAAAAATTACGGGGGCGTGCGGGTGTCTGGGGCGGGTGTCTGGGGGGCCGGACCACTCTCCCACCTCCTCCCGCTCCCCCAGCACAACCGGGCGGGGGTGGGGAGGGTGGGCGACTGTCTCCAGTGTGCCCCGGGTAGGTCGCACCATCGGGCCTGGGGGGCTGTGTCCACGCTGCCCAAGCGAAGCAAGCGCACGGGGTCGGCAGTGATGTTGGCCACCCACCCGACCCTTAAAAAAACAAAAAAGAAAAAAAAGAAAAATAATAATCCTGTTACATATTAATGTGAATAATTTATTTTTATTAAAATATTTTCCAATACAAAAAATTCAATGTGAAGAATGACATTGTTTTAAACTTTTTACAAATCTCTTTAATATCCAGCTTGAGGAAAGATAGGTGAATTCTCACATCTGCTTCTGCACTGTTCAAGTCTGTTGCTGCAGCATGTGAAGAAACGCCAGCTTTGCACGGTAGTATGTAGTTAGAACAGGAAATATTTTAATAGCCTTTGGATATCCTGCCCACCAAACCAAAACTCAAGTGGTTTCTTAAAGGTTAGTTATGATGCAGAATCTGAAACCTTTTCAATAAAGTTTCATATCCTGTTATATTAAAAATCACTGATTTGTCTTACACTTTGAATGGATCTTTTTTATATGCATGCATGATTTTGTAACATTATGTATTGGTCACTTGGAAAATACTTTTTCCCTGAGCTATGCAGATTTTCCAAATGTTTAAAGCATCTTATACAATATTAAAAAGTCACATTTGTGCACTGGCTGGTGGAGCTCAGTGGACTGAGCATGGGCTGTGAACCAAATGGTCGCTGGTTTGATTCCCAGTCAGGGCATATGCCTGGGTTGCAGGCCAGGTCCCCAGTGGGGCGCGTTTGAGAGGCAACCACACACTGATGCTTCTCTCCCTCTCTTTCTCCTTCCCTTCCCCTCCTTCTAAAAACAAATAAATAAATTCTTAAAAAAAAAAAAGTCACATTTGCTAACACCACCACTGATCTCATCAGAAAATTCTTTAGGTTATTGGGAAGCTGTCAACTCACAGTGACAGATACAAGTTTCCCAGAATTCTAATTTTTGTTTGAAAGCTAGATTTTTATAATTGGCAACAAATTCTATCAGTGTTTTTCTTAAATGACAAAATCATTTTGGTCATTTTAGAGAAAAATGTCTGACAAATACCCAAGTCTGACTAACCATAGCTTGTGATCCAGTTGTTCTTTCAAGTAAAAAATAGTGTTCCATTAAAACCAAAACAGCTACTTCAGCTCACAACTCAAACCCAAATGTGCTTTTGAGAAAACCATCATACTTCAAAGAATATTAAAAAGATGAATCCTCAAGGATTGAGAGGGAATAAAACTAATAATTTTAACTGCTTCAACAAAGTCATGTTGAGGTTAAATTGGCTGCCAGTCCATATAGTTTGGTGCCAACTGCCTTGATTCATGCTCAGGCACCAGCAATTTTAGCAACCCTCAGCGCAAATGTCAACAGTGAAAAAAAGCAAGTTATATCTTAGATATAGTTTTAAACTCATAGATCCCCTGAAGAGGGGATCCCCAGAGGTCCATGTAAGTAGACTTTGAGAACCATCTCACCGAGCTGATTCCCAGAGATTCAACATGCCGCTTAAATATTAGCTATTTCAGCAGGAGTTAAGTAAGTTTCAAAATCACTCCACATATGATCCAAGTAAGATGGAGCACGGGGAAAGTGACAGGGTGTAGCCTACCATATTC